>JAVTVY010025041.1:0-10338 GCA_036873755.1 Hanleya hanleyi | reverse complement strand
TGCCACCAAATTTATGACCGTCTTTTTTTTTTTTTTTTTTTTTTTTTTTTTGCAGGCGAATTTTCACATGGCATGCAACACCTTCAATTTGGCTTGCTTTTTGCAATTTGCAAGCCCCCAAATCGAGCCCTGGAACTTAAGAAGGAATGAATGTGAGAATTAAACATGGCAATAACTTAACATTAACAAGCGTTCTGAGAACCCCAACATCTCGCCTTGCGGGGTCATCCGCCAAAGGTGCAGCAGTATTGAAAGCATACATGTAGAGCAAACAATAAGGTCTGGAATAAGTGATGCGGTACAGACAATAATGTCTGGAATAGATTATCTGGTACAGACAATAACATCAGTCCCATATGGGATTACTGGCAAAAGTTAATCCCATGTAGGATGGATAGGTCAGTGCAGTCGGATTACTGGTACGGCATTCCAGTGTGAGATTACTGCTGGGTGGACCAGTCCCATGTTATTACTGATGGATAGTCCTCTGTGGGATTACTGCAGGATAGTCCAGTCCCAAGTGGGATTACTACCATCACCATCATGGTATGGATGGTAGTGATGGAATGGATGGTAGTGATGGTATGGATGGTAGTGATGGTATGGATGGTATTGATGGTAGTGATGGTATGGATGGTAGTGATGGTATGGATGGTAGTGATGGTATGGATAGTAGTGATGGTATGGATGGTAGTGATGGTATGGATGGTAGTGATGGTAGGAATGGTAGTGATGGTATGGATGGTAGGAATGGTAATGATGGTATGGATGGTAGTGATGGCATGGATGGTAGCGATGGTATGGATGGTAGCGATGGTAGGAATGGTAGCGATGGTATGGATGGTAGTGATGGTATGGATGGTAGTGATGGTATGGATGGTAGTGATGGTAGGAATGGTAGTGATGGTATGGATGGTAGGAATGGTAATGATGGTATGGATGGTAGTGATGGTATGGATGGTAGTGATGGTAGGAATGGTAGCAATGGTATGGATGGTAGTGATGGTATGGATGGTAGTGATGGTAGGAATGGTAGTTATGGTATGGATGGTAGTGATGGTATGGATGGTAGTGATGGTATGGATGTAGTGATGGTAGGAATGGTATGGATGGTAGTGATGGTATGGATGGTAGTGATGGTAGGAATGGTAGTGATGGCATGGATGTTAGTGATGGTATGGATGGTATCACAGGTACATCTTTTAATCATAAGAAACATGTGTACCAAGTTTCAAAATCATTCAATGACAGCTGACAACTGCAGCAAACTGTGGTGTACAGATGTACATGTGCACTTCGGCTAAACGCAAAACTCAATCAGTTGCCATAATTTGGAGAAAAATTAATATTTCATCTCAAAAATAGCACAAATAAATCCTCCAATCATAAGAAACATTTGTACCAAGTTTCGTAATCATCCAATGAGAGCTGACAACTGCAGCAAACTTATCATGTACATGTATATGTATACATGTAGAGGCCTACATGTACAATTTACCTAAACAGAAAACTCTTCATTTGCCATAATTTGGAGAAAAATTAATATTTCTTGTCAAAAATAGCACAGGTACATCCTCTAATCATAAGAAACATGTGTACCAAGTTTCATAATCATCCAATGACAGCTGACAACTGGAGCAAAGTTACCATGTAGATGTATATGTATACATGTAGAGGCCTGTATGTACAATTTACCTAAACAGAAAACTCTTCATCTGCCATAATTTTGAGAAAAATTAATATTTCTTCTCAAAAATAGCACAGGTACATCCTCTTATCATAAGAAACATGTGTACCAAGTTTCATAATCATCCAATGACAGCTGACAACTGGAGCAAACTTACCATGGACATGTATATGTACAATTTACCTAAACAGAAAACTCTTCATTTACCATAATTTGGAGAAAAATTAATATTTCTTGTCAAAAATAGCACAGGTACATCCTCTAATCATAAGAAACATGTGTACCAAGTTTCATAATCATCCAATGACAGCTGACAACTGGAGCAAAGTTACCATGTAGATGTATATGTATACATGTAGAGGCCTACATGTACAATTTACCTAAACAGAAAACTCTTCATTTGCCATAATTTTGAGAAAAATTAATATTTCTTCTCAAAAATAGCACAGGTACATCCTCTTATCATAAGAAACATGTATACCAAGTTTCATAATCATCCAATGACAGCTGACAACTGCAAGAAACTTTCCAAGTACAGATGTACATGTGCACTTCAGCTAAACGCAAAACTCATTCATAGGGATTTTAACATTAGAGTACCCCAGGGGTAGTACCCCCAGGTGGCATACCCACCCCCCATATTTTTTATATTTTTTTTATATTTTTTCTAATTTTTCTAGATTTTTTTTTAACTTGCTAAACCAAAAACCCATTCATTTCCAGGCAGGGGACACCGACACCGACGACGACATCCTCTTTCCCCCTCTCACAATATCTCCCCTTTACTTCGTAAGGCGAGATAAAAAGGAAAAGTTGTCAGGCTTAAGAGCATGCACATTGAACTATTCCTGGAGAATCCATGATTTTCGGCAGTCATGGCAGTTCTGCACTGCAACCTACATGTATTTCATTATGCCTTGTCCTGCTCCGCGCTGTGGGGGCCCAAACCAAAAGTCTTGATCATGAAATTTCCATTGCCTCGTATTATAATCACACTCCAAGTTAAACGAATGACACCTTCAAAATGTTTGTACGAGAACATTGTAGCTCTCCAGTGATTTTCAAACAGCAAGGCCTGGATATTATCTAATTGAACTTTGTTATGACAGCTGACACCACCCAAGCCAAGATCAAAGCTTTTTCCTATCCAGTGCACTCAGTGTTCATTTCTCGCACACCGATTTAAACTGTTAGTTTCTGTATAGGTGTCACTGGTAATTCTTGACTAGCGAGCTCCAGACCAATGCTTCTGATTGGCTGTAGCTTCACACACATAACAGGCATGAAAAAGGTCCGAGCACAGGGAGATTTTTAAATGTCTACACATGCAAATGACACACACACACAGATTCACGTGTACCCTAGGGATATAACATGATGGAGGTCTATAGACAGGATAGATACAAACAAATTTCTTGATGGCGATTCAGAGTAAAGTTATATACAGAATTCTATAGAAGGCAAGGGGATGGACTGAGCCTGAATCTATGCAAAGATTGTCAGCTGTCTGTCTGCGTGCAAGTACATGTGAAAGATATGGTGACGACAAAAACCGATGACGTTGTTTCTTTGAACTGGAATTCCTTTATTATATTTAATGCTACTGATTTGGAGACTAATTCTTTAAGAACACCCGTCGTGCGGGAGATTACTCGCTGAGCAACAGGTTTCTTTCCATATAAGGCAAAGGGGGTGGTTTACTCCATCATCAATTATTAGGCATGCCTCCTCTGTAGCCGTGATATGACGAGACCTTTACAATTACTCTACCTGACAGCAGAAAATTGTAATTCCATTCACTGATGTTCGAAGAGTGATGCGTGGATAGAATTGTAAACTGAATCCTTTCCATACAAGGTAAAGGAGGTGGACCACAAAATACGCATGAATGCCACTACACCTGAATGCCTACCTCACCTCGCTGGGTACTTTTGTGACTGTCGGAGAAGTTTGTCAGTATCAGAAGCTGTATACAAGATGTTTATGAGTGTGTCAAAATAAAAATGAAAAAGATTCCTTAGAATTGTGGTTGATGTTACAATGTATATGGATGTGGTTTTAACAATTTCAATGACACACTGGTCACGGAATGTGCAGTTCACTGTCAGCTGAGATGGCTGATGGCGTGACACTACTTTGACGTGTGATAAGTGTAAACTACTTTGGCATTTCTAACCAAGCATGCCAAGGTCACAAATACTATACATGTACAAGAATCTAAAGTTGAGCTGTAATGACAAGTCTTCTGATATAAGATACATAAAGGTTATAATAAAATTTTCCTTCAATAGGTTAGGGTGATTCCGCTTTCTAAAATGGAGGTAAAAAAGTCGTTTTTGCTCAATAACTTTGATTCCTTCTGAACCAATGCATTAAAATTTCATGCGCATTGATTTATCTATTGTTCCATGTCATAAAGTCAAGAGGATTTTGCTGAATTCATTATGTTAACTGATTTAATGAGCGAAAACGACCTTTTTTACCTCCATTTTAGACAGCGGGATTGCCCTAACCCAGGGCCTGATCCAGGCCGTTTTTGAACCCGTTATAACGGGTTTGGGCGCCATGAATTTGGGCGCCCAAATGAGAAAAAAAAAAAAAAAAAAAAAATTTTTGTTAGCAAATTCCCTCTGAACAGGCTGAAACCTATATTAATGCAATTACTATTGCCAAATATTAAGTTATCAGGCTGTATTTAGACCATTCAATACTCCCACAGCTTCCATGGGCTTCGACAGTCCCACATCGCGGCCTATTTCACTATAACTTATCACACTCTGCGCCAGGTAAGGGTGCCCAAACTAAAAGTCTAGATCAGGCCCTGCTAACCTGTTCAGAGGAGAATAATTATTTGGATTTAAGCATGCTGTACACATCTGTAAGCTTACACATGTATATAATCTACCAGATTACATTTGGAAACAGAATCATCATGTAGTATATACATCGTCAGTTAAAATTTTGTTCAATTTAATTCTGCTCAAATTAACATTTTATGAAATTTTAATATTTATTAATCAGTTGAATCCAACTAGTTTTACGTAAATCGTCAGAGAATAATTAGGCAACTTCTCCATAATGGAACTGCATGTTCTCCATAATGGAGAATCTCTAATATATTCTTTGATATTTGGTCACCCTTCAACTATAAATATTAATTCCGTCTCTCTCGCCCTTAAGGTCACCTACATATCTACATATTAATTTTGTACTACTTTCGACAAGTAACTTATAATGACAATTTTTGAAACTCGTCTAAATCTGTAAATTTACGTAGATTACATTAATAGCCAATCAGTCATGTACTCGTCGTGATTTTAGAACTGATGTCATCCTGCTCTATTTCTTTACAATTTCCTTTTCGAAACACTTCTTAAAAGTTACATAATTATTAAGTCATATTCACAATTGTATTACCAGTACTTCAAAGCAAGGAAGCAGATTTTCTCAAAGTGTTATCAAAAACATCAAATTTATCAGATAGGGTAATATATCCCTCTAATAATTCAATCCCCCTATCAATGTTCACTCAGTCCCAATTTTGGGGACAAAACTCAATCGGTGGTTCTAATATATCAGATCGTGCACCCTCTAAAATCATTGGAAAAACAAAGATGGCCGGATTACCTTCATGATTTTGGATCATTTTGTCAACTTCTTGTTCTAATCAATTTGATCATCCCTTGATCTGATGGTGCGAAATTTCACTTTTTGTCATTGAATTATTGAAGAGATTACCATATTTGGATGAAGTAAAGTATTGAATATCGCTCCATAAAATGTGGATGGTCAATTCCATATGCCATCATATTGATGGGGTACGTTGGGTTCCTAAAAGATCCATTGATGGAGAAGTGTATTAACACCAATATATATACACCAGTGTGACTGAGTGAGTGAATATGATTTATCATCGCTTTCAAATATACAATGTACTTCAGTCATACATGTATCCCAACGTTTGGTTCCTATTCCTTTTCACACCCCAGAACCCCATGGGTGGGGTCCTATTCCTTTTCACATCCGGGAACCCCATGGGTGCCCCAGCTATTCGCCTCTTACAACAAGTTGTCTGATGAGCTTAGGCCTATTCTTACCATGACCAGTGGGGTATGCACAATGACATCCCAGGTCAACCCCAAAAGGCCCAAGGGGCAATATAAACACCATGATCTCCAGGTGTCTAATAGTGGGAATAGCAGTAAGTGCCTAATAGAAAATTCTCCATTATGGAGAAATTCTCCATTTTATGGTGCAGAGTGATATGGAATTTGCATAAGTACTTTAAAGATGACCCATTTTTTTAACCACACCACCTCCATATATGGAGTGAAAAAAAGCAATTCAAAAATCTTTTGTCTGTCAAGGATTGGACGTAAACAATTGTACACAAAACGATGTCCCATTAATTCTGAACGAGAGAGATGAATGTGTTGTTGATAACTGAGTGTCTGCTATAAGGATACATTTCACGCATGAGTGGTGTCAAATATGTTCGCGTCAGAGATTCCCCGCTGTTCTTTTCAAAGTTGGTCGTGTTTGTGCTCGAACTGTCTACGAGGTCGAGAGGTGTAATGCACATAAAACATACGAACAGAGAAGAAATCTGCCAACAAAACCCTGAAGAAATATCTGTGGTTCTTTGCCCCAGTTCAATTATATATTTATACGTAAGTATAAAAATAGCTGCACTTACATCTTTTTCACCTCCAGCAGGAGAGAGTCAGGCACGTCGCTGCTGAGAATGTAATCCGGTCTGTTATCAGGCGACTGGGAGGTTGTCTCTGTGAGGAATCTGAAAGTAGGACTAACTCTACCTTTATCGTCCTTCTTATCTGCATCAGGCGGTACCCCATGCTCACCGGCCTCTGTGAGCACGTAGAACGTGGTTCCTTTGGACGTGGATAAGACCTCGCTCACCACCATTGGAAGACTTGGCGTGTCCTTAACCTGCAAATATTATAAAGGTAAAAACTTTAAAACTTTGACCATGATGAAACAATTAGTATATTAGGAAGAGGTCAGTTCGCGTCGGAGTCGATCCTAATGCCTACCCTACTTTGTAGGTCCTGTGACATTATAGTCACACTGCCATGTGGTACAGGGACTTGGTGGTTATAAAATACGAAACTTTTAGGTACAGGATTAACTTAGTAGTTGGGGAATTTGAAAATTTCAAAGATAATTCAAAATTTTAGTGTATATGTAATATGGAAATTACATGTAGATGTTAGAGAATTTGAAACTTCCTGGTTGATGATTTTGAGCTTTTTGGTTGATGATTTTGAAACTTTTTGGTGTAAGAACTTATTGAGTAGGTAATTTGGAATTCCTTGTTACCGGTATTCAAAGTTAAAGAAACTGAATCTTCTCAGCAAAGGGACTTCATGGTAGCTAGTTGTCTGGGAATTTGAAACTTTCTGGTTTAATTATGAACTTCATATTTCGAGAATTCGAAACCTTCTCGTGTAGGAAATTAGTATCCGAAAACCTTCTGGTATGTCTGATGTAGTTTATAGTGATTAGAAAATTTGAAATGTTTTGGTATAGGAATTTTTGGTACAGGAACTTAGATGATTAATAGTGATTTGAAACTTTTCTGTACTGGAATTAGCTTAGGAAATTTGGCTAGATTTTGTTACAGGGATTCAATAGTTAGGGAATTTTGATTTTGAAAGGAACTAATGTTATGAATGTGATTACATGTACATGTATAGATAATCAATTAAAACAATTCAAGTCAGGCATAATTTCTTAGTTACAACAACATTGAACAGGAAGTAATTATTTATCAAGCATCAGTGATAAATATACACTGTTTGAGGTACATGTTTCTATTGTCTAGCATGTGTAAACTCATGCAGCAAAAGTGAACATAAATCTTGGGCTTGCAGTTCCTGTTGATTTACTGACCAGTATATATATTACATGAGGAAGCATGCAGTCACACTTGGTTTCCAGTTTCCCTCATTTAATTCACCCAAGCAGTCCAAGTCGGTCACGCCCCATCACTCTAATGTCTCTTACAGCTATAACAACCCAGGATTCTACCAGGGGTACCCCCAGGCCAGAAACAAATTATTTATTGTGAACAGAGGTGATAATAGGGGCTCTAAAGGGGATTATAACATCACAAATACTGAATGTGTGTCCAAGAGTTCTAAAGGGTCATGTCAAGGTCAATTTATTTAACCAGCAGATCTACATGCACATATGGTGTAGGACCTATATTGACACATAAGGAATCCCATCAACTCATCTTCTTCCCCCGCCCCCCCACCCCGATTTTCAAATAATTTTTAGATAGTTATGTGAATATTCCTAACAATATGACAATTGTGTTATCAAGCATGGGTTATCAAGCATGTACCTGTGACAAGGACTACCCAAGACTACCCAGACATTGACCAATGAGGGGTGAACATCAGTGGTATGCTTACATATAGCGTGTTTGTCACTGGAAAACAAACGTTCTGAAATTGGCTCATCTATATGCTAAATCTTGAAGGATGATGACGTCACAGTGACGTCATTCTCAAAAAGAGCATTTTTTGACGATTTTTCGGTCAAAATTTTCCATTTTTTTAATTTTGTAAACTGCATGATAAATTAGTAAATAATAATCTGATATGAAATCAAATACGTTTTACCCACTTTTCCATGCAGAAAAGCAAAACAGTTGAAGAAATATGATGAAAGCATCACTTTTCCCTCATGGTCGCCATTTTGAATTTACCCATGACCCGCTGCTCGGGGTGTCATGCAAATAGGCTCAAAATGACCCTAATATGATAGTCTAATTAATAAGTTTCAGCTCTCAATTTTTTGGTCGTTCCGGAGAAAGGAGCACACACGCCATGTTTCTCAGCTCAATGCAATCAGAGGGTGTTACGTACACCCTCAGTTTAGGAGGTTAGAAACTCTGACATTATGGGAGACTATAGAGCTTCATTAATACCATGATACATTCCATATTGTATAAACACAGCAATATGCAGATGTTGTATAAAGCAGCAAATTCCTCATACATACGTGAAGCAAATATGGCAAATAGAGCTTAATTCAGTTATAGTTTCATGTTAATTCAAGTGTCACTTTTGTGAGAAATTAATAACCACAATGTAATTACTGTTTGACACCTTGAGGGTGCTTATAACTGCTCTTCTAACATTGTCAAAGGCTTATATTTTATTAAGGATTAAGTTATTACTTAATGAAATTTCCCAAAACTATTATCTTTTTCGTAAACACATAGAATTTGGCATATCATAACACAAGGATATTTTAAGGAACAACTTCTTTGCTCTAAAAGAAAATGCTATCCATAAAATACATGGCATTGTGTTAAATTTAAATTAAACTAGTTAATAATAAATATAACAGTATTTTCGTTATTTTGGGATAATACTATCTTAGAATAGCACAAATTCTAGTGCTGAAAATTTGGTCGAGTCCCGTGCAGGATTCGAACCAGCACCTAATCGCCAGCACTGTATGTCGGCGATCTAAACCACTCGGCCATAAATATAGTTAAACCAAAAAAAAATTATCACAAAGCTGGATAATTTAATATTAACTGTTACGCTGCTGACTTCTTCTTTATGGTGCACTGCAAAAGTTCCCATTTTTACCATGTATTACACGATTACACCCGGGTTTTATGAGCGAAAATATCATTCATAGATGTGTGCCAAGATTTGCCTCACGTAGCAGCTGGTCCATAATGGTTCGGTCAACGTTTATTTGATTTCATTTGATGCCGAAATATATAAAATTGTCAGCGTAAATAAAATTTATTGGAAGAGACTGCAGTATTTTTGGTATAATTGCGGTCGGAAATGGCGAATTATGAGGAATTACAGCGGAAAATCTTGGTTTTCCAGCTGCCTTTCTCCCGGGTCTTTTCCAACTTTTCGTCCGCCATTTGTAGCGTGTGACGTCTCATTGGAAAGGGAATTCCTCATAGTTTCTGATTAGAGCCTTGAATTCGTCCGATGGCCAATCAAACAGACGATAACATCGAAAATAGGCAAGAGGTCTTTCCCCGTTTCTCTTGGTGACGCTACCGAACGATCGAGATATCGGTTCCTTGATTGGATAAGCGTGGTCCTGTGACCTAACATCGAAGCGATCATTGGCCAGAGACTTTTAACTGGGTCAAGCCGATCTAGAGAAGACGCCATTTTTCTGTAATCGCAAAGAATTACATGACGTTCAGGTCGACAGAAATGTAAAAATAAACTTCGTTGCGATGATTTCATGGTAATCCGCACTATGGAAATATAAAATGAGCTTCTGTACTTCAACTATACCAAAGAATCATATATTTTGTAAGGGTTTTCTGTAAGTATTTTATATTTTCTGAGCGGTTTCTTGACAGTGTTTTATGGAAAATCGCGGTAATTTTAATTATTTTTTATTTTTATTTCTTCCTCCCGACTTCGTTATTCCGAGACAGAATATGAAGTTTACATCCAGGAAATCAGGACAGACTTAGCTAACAATATATGTATGGTTTGTATTAGGTTTCATGCATGGTAAATTTGAAAATAGCGATCTTAGACAATGGTACGCGAAGGCCGACAAGTTCAGGGCCACGCTCCCGGGCCCACCGCAGTCTACACTGCGGCCACAATGCTGGGCCCGCCGCA
>JAVTVY010025040.1:0-114438 GCA_036873755.1 Hanleya hanleyi | reverse complement strand
GTTCCGGTCATGTTTTGTCTTGACTTACTTTCCGGTAAAATAAGTCACCGTCAATCAGCTACAAAATCGAAGTATTGGCATGTGAAGTACCACGATCGATGTGACAAAAAATTCCGATATTGTACAGACAGAATTTGTATTCGTTGTTTTAATACACAATACTATGAGCTTTGGTAAAACTTAATTCTTCAGATAAACTCAACAAAATTTGGCTCTTCGTTAACCCAGTTTGGCTCATTCTATCGTGCTCTCTGGGAAATTTTGCTGTCTATTTTCGTCGCAGGCGGAACCAGAATACAGATCCAAATTCTTATGTCACAATACCAAATAACAATAAAAAAAGAACCAAAGTATTCCACGAAGACGATAATTTGGTTCTAAGTGGAACCAAATATCCTGAGAAACAAAGAATAACCAGTTTACACGTGAACATGTGTACCATTCTGAACCAAGATGGCGGACTTACCTGACAGGCTGGTGATTGCCCTCCAAGTATTTTTAATACTGTTAGTGTCCAGCTACCCGAGGGAACATATATAAGCTGATATTGACAACCCTGGGATACTAGATCCAGTTGGTGAAGCGTACACAAACGTACAAGCCAAAGATGTCGTAAATTATGGAACGTCGGTATTGTATACACGCTATGTTACAAATATGTACAATATATCTCCTCAGACGACAACTACTCTACGTACTTCTTCACGTCGACGTTTGAAATTTCTGGTGATCAGTATTATGTTATTTGCTGGAGATGTGGAACGTAATCCTGGACCCTGTTG
Organism: Hanleya hanleyi; assembly: GCA_036873755.1. NCBI lineage: Eukaryota > Metazoa > Mollusca > Polyplacophora > Lepidopleurida > Hanleyidae > Hanleya > Hanleya hanleyi. The sequence continues at coordinate 113,656 of JAVTVY010025040.1, read as the reverse complement.
TGCGTGTTCTGAGGACGTTTGTGAATTCCAAAATGGATTATTATGTGGAAATTGCGAAAACGAATTTCATATAACATGTCAGGATATTAACATACATGAACTGACTGACGTTTGGGCATTTGAAGGTCAATGGGTATGTAACGATTGCATGCCTTTTCGTTTTGAGGACTCGCTTTTTAAAGATATGCAAATGAGCGGTAAGCCGGAAAAGTCCTGCGGAAATGAACATACCTTGACCAACCCAGATAACCCCCTGTTTTCTGTACCCGTGATACAAGGTCTTAGGATAACACATTTAAATATCAATAGAATATACCACAAACTTGACCAGGTCAAAATGATGCTAAAAGATAGACCATTTGATGTTCTTGGTGTGTCAGAAACATGGACAAATGACACTTTTACCGACGCCGAACTCGATTTTCCTGGTTACAGCCTGATCAGGCATGATCGACAGGACGGCCGCCGCGGTGGGGGCGTGGTGTTTTATATAAGTGACAGACTGGACTACGTGGACAATCTTGTTTACTTGGAGGAACAAATGTTGAAAGTGTCTGTGTCGAAATTAAAAACAAGAACTCCAAGCCTATTTTAATCATGTGTTTTTACAGCCCCCAAACTCTTCTGTGTCATTTTTTTATGAATTCGAAGATTTAACCGACAAATTAGTGGCAAATAATGACGAGGTGATTATTCTCGGAGATATGAATATTGATTTGAATAACTCCAAATATGCAAATTATGCAAGGCTAGTAATTTTTTTGACTGACCTTCAACTTCAGCAATTAGTGGCAAATGCAACCCGCATAACGGACAAGAGTCGGACACTTATTGACCATATTTATGTGACGCACAGAGAAAATATACTGCAAACAGGTGTTGTTAATGTTGACCTGTCAGACCACTGTTTGATATACACTGTGCGTAAATTCAGAGGAAATATTCAGAAGTCCTCTGAACATACAACTATACAATACAGGAATATGAAGAACTTCAACAGTGATCAGTTTCTAGCTGATTTGTCCGCGGCACCATGGAGTGTAATAAATGTATTTGATGAAGTGGAAGATTCATGGTATGCCTTCAAGAAACTGTTTTTGGACATACTAGATAAACACGCTCCTCTGCGTAAAAGGAGGATCAAGGAAGGTTCAGAACCATGGATAAATGACGACGTTATAAATGAAATGCGCAAGCGCGATGATCTTCTCAAAAAGTTTGACTCGTCTGGAGATGTATCCTTGTTTGCAGCTTTCAAACGCCAGCGGAACTATTTAGTAGGATTCATCCGCCGCGTGAAAAGTGATTTCTACAAGTGCATGATTGAAGAAAATAGATATGACCCAAGATCTCTGTGGAAAACTATTAAGTCGATCCTCCCTTCTTCTAAAACAGCGCAAATTGATACAATTCGTATAAACAATGACGAAGTTAGCGATCCCATAAAAATCGCTAATGCGATGAATGAATATTTCGTCAACATTAGGAAGCAATTATCGGGCGACTCACAGTCAAGTGATGAGGAATCTGAAGTGTTTGATAGTCGAATACCCGACGGAATCCAGTTTTCCATGCCCGAAGTTTCGGAAAAGTTTGTTTTGGACGAAATAAACAATATGAATCCGAATAAATCGACAGGATTCGACGATATCAGTGTCAAGGTGCTGAAAATTGCTGCACCTGTTATCTCATCTCCGCTAACACTGATTATAAATTTATCTCTGCAAACGGGATCAGTTCCAGTGGAATGGAAAACGGCAAAGGTGATTCCTATTCACAAGGATGGTGACAAAACTGATATAAATAGCTACAGGCCCATCTCTATACTTCCTATTGTGAGTAAGATCATCGAACGAGCGGTGCATAATGCCTTTTATGAATACCTGGAAAATAATAACTTGATTTCCAACTCTCAGTCAGGGTTTCGAAAAAATCATTCACCGGCAACTGCATTGACCAAACTGTATAATGATCTACTGGAAAACATTGATAAAGGCAAATTTACGGTTGCGATCATGATAGACCTTAGAAAAGCGTTGGACATAGTTGACCATGGACGCCTACTTTGCAAACTCAAATCGTACGGTGTAACCAGCAGCGCACACGCCTGGTTTACGTCATATATGCATGGTAGAAAGCAATGTGTCTCTCTGAAGGGTTCCACGTCGGAACCTATGATTATCCAAACAGGGGTTCCCCAGGGGTCCATATTGGGTCCCCTGTTGTTTATAATATATATGAACGACCTTGGAGATTTGGTGCAGCAGTGTGAAATCAACAGTTTTGCCGATGATACAACAATTCACACTTCCCATGAAAGTTTACAAACTGCGATTATCCAAGCACAAATCGGGCTTGATAACATTGCTGATTGAATACGGAAAAATAAAAGTATGTAAATATTCCAAAAACGCATTATATGGTTGTACGATCGATGCGCAAATGTTGTAAATTTGAAAATATAAGTCTCAAGATCAAAGACCTGGAATTGTCGAGATTCAACTCCTCCAAGCTACTCGGTGTCTTCATGGAGGAACATTTAACTTTTAAAGGTCACGTAGATTATCTGTGTAAGAAAACATCCAGAAAACTTGGTATGTTGAAACGCCTCCGCCATTTATTAACTGTGGAAACTTCTAAAATGTTGTACAATAATTTAATTCAACCTACCATTGACTATTGTGATATTGTGCGGGGTAACTGTGATCAAGGACAGATACAACGTGTGGTGAAGTTGCAGAAACGTGGGGCGAGGATTATTCTTCAGGTCCCCTTCCATACTCCGTCAGTAGATACGTTCGCGCAGCTCAAGTGGATTTCGCTCTCAGGCCGTACTGAACTGCATAAAGCAGTCCTCGTTTACAAGGCTGTGAATGGGTTGTCTCCCATTTACCTCCGCGATTACATGAACATTTAAGTATTACGCCCCAAGGGTATGGAATGAACTCGGCATTGACATAAGAGAATCTCCATCAGTTCAGTCTTTTAAGTATAAATTCTTAAAATCGAAGAAACATTAATAATTCTTAACCCAGTCATGATTTTAAGTTAATTAATTACCGTATATTGTGTATATATAGTTATTTTTAAATATGTATTGTTTTATATGTTTTTAACAGTGTTTTGTACAGTACTAAATTTTTATACTGGGCTTTGTGGAAGACTAGCTTTTGCTAAACAAGCTACCCAGTCTAAATAAAGATTTTATTATTATTATTATTATTATATATTATTATTATTATAGTAACCGCGATTTGTGAGAAAGTAAGCATCATGGGTAACAAACATGGCCGTTTGAAGATGTAATCAGTCGCGAATATCGTCAAAGAATCTAAGGCACTCGGAACTTAATAGTTTATTCATCACATATTATGGATTAAAAAAAACCTGTATCAGAACACACCGGCTAAGTATTCTATACGTTGGCCTATGGGGGACATCGACTTTTTCTCGAGTTTTCCGTGGTTTTCTATATATCTTTGACTATTTTATGCAAACAGTTCCTTGTTTAACCCTACCAGGCCTGGGGAGGAACACTCGCCACCCCACCAAACTTTCTGCGCAACCTCCGGAAACACAAACAATTACACGAAAGCACCTTCGATTCTGTGTTACCGATGAAAAGCTATTTTATAATCTTTCTTTTTCATGAGTATACAATATGAATTCAGTTTTTAGTAGGCTATATTTCTCGATATTTTCAAATACCGGTATTAAGAAAAAAAATTCACTCCACCTGGGGATGTACAATGTAATTCCCTGGACAACCTCGTAAATACAGTCAGAATGTACTTGTACAAAATTGTATCCGTCGTCATTCTTTATTCTCACGTAGGCATATACTCACTTGCTAATACATAGAGGGAAGCTGCATGGGTACTGGACTGACAGAGTCCGCTGTCATGTGGTGTTGTTGTTGTTGTCGTCGTTGTCTAAATAGCGATTTCTCTTTCTTCTTCAATCACAGTTGTCGTGTATGCTATCAATGTAAACTTAATTGCCTGACTGACTCCTTCCTACACAACTACTTCACGGATTTGACATACAAACACAACTTGGCTGGTTGGGACACACTATTTATAAACTGTACCGTAACGTTCTCGCTAAACTGACGACTTGACAAAGATTCCCGCGGCTGAACGATGTAGCCTGGTTCCCTAACTTACTTGTACATGTACTAAGCAATGTGATAGTAAGTTAGGATACCAGGCTAGGCGAAGTCAATAGCGGCACTACTTCCACCGGTTTTTAATCGTTTTTTTTTGTCCACTGGGAAAATTCTCGAAGGTTTCTCGACTGATTCTCGATATCGTTTTTCATTCCAGAAATTTCTCTTGAATAAAAACCGATCAAAATAATGAAAGAAAACCGAGTTCGCGAATCTTTCGAGTTTTCTGAAAAAAATTCTCCATTCCCTCTCACCTTTGAAAATCTCGATATCGAGAAAAAAAATACAGATTTCTCGACGAAAAACCGAACGATTGTTGGAGACGGTTCCTAACTGCACAATTTTTCATCAATACATATCTTCAATATCTCCTCTAAGGGTTGTTCCAGAAAATGGTACATGGTGTGGGGGAAGACGGTTGTATCTGTAAATGTAAGTATGTATTTTGTTTACTCCACCAAGCTGTATGATATGCCATTGCATTAGAGTGTGAAATAAGTAAATTCGATTTGATAAGTCAACCACAATTACCTCATTCATATATGATAACATATAGGCAGGATAACAATCTTTCATGAGACAACCCCCCTTTTTATCAGGCATGTCTGATGTGTGACTCCTATCTCAGACACTGTTGTACAGTAATATAATAATATTCAAAGGTTGGGGGGAAGTTTTACCACCTCCACCTACCACTCGTCCAAACACATTCCTGTTTGTGTTTGCTGAAATGATTGCTTCCATATTTCACCTTCATATATATAAAAGCATTTGGAATAAATGTCCTCCAAATACTGTACTTAAAAGGTTGTTCGTGTAATTTCCTCAGTGTCCTCCTTGTGGACCACCATGCGCTCTCCTGTCAACTAGAAAGAAATACGGAAATAATTGTAAATGGCTATTCTTACTTCAGTAAGGCTTATATATAGAATATATTGTCAAATATAAAAAAAATCAGGGACATGATCAACGCATGATGAATCTTCACATCAATTTTTCTTCACTACAGATTTTGAACCCATTTTTGGGAGGCTATTGAAAGAAGATAAAATTATTGGTGAGTAGCTGTACATTCCCATATTGATATTCATCTTCATTTATTATTTATATATTTATTATATAGCTGAAATATTGTGAAAGCTAACCGTAATTCTATTCACTCACTCACTTTCAATTGCCCGTTACCTATTCGCCTCTTGTGATGGTGCATGAAACTAATGGAACCACCATGTAGGTATTATCTCGTAGCATATGTGGACCCACATAAGTTACTCTAAACCACATGAGAAGGTGTCTACCAGCCCCGTTACTTATTCGGGTGACAGTTACGTATTCGTTCTCCTAGCGGTAGATTGTGGAACTAATGGCACTATCATGTGTGCACTATCTCGTATTATGTGTGTAGCAAGTTTGATGGCGCTACACCACAAGCAAGTCTGTCTACCAGGTCAGTTACTTATTCAGAGGCGAGTTACCTATTCGCTCCCTATCAGTGGATCGTGGTAGGTAGGTATCGTAGTAGGTATTGTCTCGTAGTATATGTGAACCCTGTTTGGTCTAAGCATAATGCAAGGGTGAATATCAGCCCAGTTACTTATTAGGTTGCCAGTTACCCGTTCGCCTCCAGAGGTAGATCGTGAAACTAACGGTACCGTCATGTATGTATCGTCTCGTAGTATATGTATGTCACGTTTGGTGGCTCTAAGTCACTTGTGAGGGTGTCTACCATCCTACTTGCTTATCCAGATGCCAGTTACCTATTCGTACCTTTAGCGGTGAATCGTGGAACCAATGGTATCATCATATGTACAGCAAATTTGGTGACTGTACACCACTTGCAAGGCCCCCGTGTACTTATTGTGTCGTAGTATATGTGTTCCACGTTTGGTGTCACTAAACTCTGTAAGAGTGTCTACCAGTCCAGTTACTTATTCAGATGTCAGTTACATATTCGTCCCTTTAGCGATGGATCGTGGAACCAATGGTATCATTATATGTGTAACAAATTTGGTGGCTCTACAGTGCTTTCAAGGGAGTCTACAAGCCCAGTTACTTATTCAGATGTCATTACCTATTAGCTCCCTAGGTGGAATGTCGATTGCGTAACGAGCGGTGCCGTCATATTAGTATATGTGTACCAAGTTCGGCCTTCCACCGAGGAGTGGATCGTGGAACTAACGGTACCATCATGTAAGTATTGTCTCGTGGTATATGTGTACCAAGTTCGGTGGCTTTAAGCCCCTTGGAAGGGTGTCTACCAGCCCAGTTCGGATGGCAGCTACCTGTTCGTCCCTCTAGCGGTGGAACGTGGAACTAATGGTATCACCATATGTGTACTAAGTTTGGTGGCTTTAAAACACTTGCAAGGGTTTCTACCAGTACAGTTAATTATTCAGATGCCAGTTACGTATTCGACCCATGCGGTGGATTGTAAAACTAACGGTACCACCATGTAGGTATTACCTCGTAGTATATGTGTACCAAGGCTCATTTCAGCCACTTGTAATGGTGTCTACCAACCATAAATATCCATTCGTCTCCTAGCGGTGGATCGTGGAATTGAAGGTACCATCATATATGTATTTTCTCGTAATATATATCTGCTACGTGTGGTGGATCTAAACCAAATACATGAATGTCTACGGTCTCTATAATACTTTAAATGGTGAAATGTGAACCGTGAGCCCTCATCAAGGTTCACAATCGAATAGTGAATTGTGAACCGTGACCTGGCAGCTAACTTCCCAAACATCTCTTAGTTTCTTTATTCTAACCTTTTCGGGAATAGCCGTCTGACGGTTCTGGTCGTGTTCCGACAGGCTTTCTGATTCTATGTATGATAGAGTCAAACTAAGGGACCTAACTGGAAATATAGAGAATCCTGAATATAATGATATTAGGTTGTCCCCCTTTTCTGATTTGTTTTCTTTCAGACATAAGCTTAGTATTGGGGATCAAATTCTTATATTTTCTGTAGCTGTCATTATGTTATCATCTTTTTGTAAATGAATATTCAAAGTTGAAGCGGAGATCCTATATATTTTTTTTAAATATACGACTGCATCCTATGGTATTGTTTGGTGCCCAGTACCGAAGTTACATATTCATGAATGTTGCCTATAATTCTCATTATTTACTCTCTTACAATACAGCAGTATCGCTCTGGTTATATGTTAGATTGTCTTTCTAATAGTAGTAACATGGGAGTAGATAATAATACATGAAACTGAAGATATGTCAGCTACAGTAGGGTGAAATTGTCAGTTTTGACATCGCTTCCCAAATAGTATTTTGGAGCTGACACTGCGAAGGCCATATCATCATTTATGCCGATATTCCCAAATCTGGAGAAGCAGCTAAACATGTCCAGTTCCATGTGTGATTGGTATTTAACGAAATTGATTATTCAATTTACTAAATCAACTCACTGGTTGTGTTGGGACCATGTAAGCCAGTGCGACAATTTTAGTTACATTCAGCAAATGTTTGATCTAGCAAATGGCTCCTTTGATGATGACCCGATCTCTTTGTTGTCAGTTATAGAATCAAACACTAAAATTATTGATACAGCAGCTCACTGGTCTCAAGTGTTATTTAAAGAAGCCTTAACCATAGGCCGGCACAAAACAATTTTAAACCAATTAAGGATTGAAAGCATAAAGAATTCAAATTATTTAGGTTACATCATTTATAGATTAACCAGTTTTCTTTTCATAAAATGTATTGTTTCATAATTGTATATTCCCATGCGAGTTACAGCATTTGTAGGATTCCATGTGGATTACCAAGAAAATTATACCTATATTATCTTGAAATGTTAGTCCTTATCCAAACTTCATGACATGTAAAAATATTCAATGTAGGTATATACCCACTATATCACCATACTTTATTCATTTAAGTACAGTTTACTTAGCTCTTGACAAATAAGCAGATTATGTATTGTTTTTATCAATTATATATTATTTCACCTGAATCACACCATTTGTATATCGCTGTCAGGTTATCTATTAATAATTAACAATTTTCTTAAAATGACAGGATTTTAATATCCTTCCAAAGTGACTGACATAATTTACTGGAGTACCTATTCATAAATGTGTATTGGGTAAGATCACATTATGCTCTTCCCACTTCCCTTATATGTGTTGTAATTTTTTCCTGTATATGGCGAGATTCTGCTGGTGGACGTTTCGTCCCCGAGGCCCGCCCTTATGATATATGTTGGCATTTGTGGGAAGTTGATGCTGGGTCGACATCGGGCCTTACAGACTAGTCTTTTGTGTTAAATGCCGTCATTTACATCTGACGACGATACAGCTCACCAATCTCCAATGTAGTCACAGCGTTGTCACAGCGAAATAGCTCACCAATTACCAGTATACGAGTTGTCAGAGCATTTCCATCATAGCTCTCTAGATTTGTATCTAATACCGCTTATGCTGGTGCTAGAGGCCGTGTGGTCATATCATCCAAGTTGCCACAGCGAAACAGCTCACCAATTACCAGTATACGAGTTGTCAGAGCATTTCCATCATAGCTCTCTAGATTTGTATCTAATACCGCTTATGCCGGTGCTAGAGGCCCGCGTGTGGTCATATCATCCAAGTTGCCACATGAACAGGTACAATAAAAGCGTACCTGAGATACAACACATATCACGAATCGTTAGATTCTTGGTATGTGCTTTAGAATAGGTTAACCAGAAGACTATTCTGTGGAGTCATGTGACGCAGTCAGTATATCGGCACCTCTTCCAACTTTTCTTATATGTGTTGTAATTGTGTATATACTGTGCGTATGGAGCTGTTTGTAACTTTGTTCACTGCTGAAGATGCTATAACTAATAGCGAAATATACAGAATGAAATTGTCATCCCTACTCGGAGTTGCTTTTCTTCTCTATTATTGGAAAATCATCAGTGGTTCCAATGGACTGGGAATCCCACGTCGGGACTTAAAGACTCTTAAGTCGAATGTTTCATAGTAGTGTCAAATTGAAGCTTGAGATGCAGTGTACCAAAATTCTGTGTCATAATAATTCTAAACATTCTTTTTCAACTCCTGAGACGGACATTTTAAGTCGTACGTTCATATTAGGAAGATTCCAAAGTGATAAAAGGAAAACTGACATATGGCTCACTGGATATGGCTCCTTGAATAATGAACGACCAAATAAATATCGACGGGGCTATGATGTATATGACGAAATACAGCATTGGGCGTTTCCATGAAGAACTACTACTACAAAATGGGAATATCGATATGCCATTAGTGATGAGTTAGAACTGGCGAGAAATCGCATAGTCGGTGGATATATCAGGTCGAAATTCGCTATAGTACTATTCTAATAGTTTTTCAGTGCAGCTATGGAAATATGAGAGAGGATTTCACCCTTATCAATAGATTTTTATGCCACATCGACTTTAGCCGAAGTGGCATTATGCTTCAGCCTTGTCATTCCGTCCTTCTCTTCGTAACTCTTAAGCCATCCCGTAAATATCTTGAGTTAACCGCCACCAAACTGACAGTTTGTATTGACCAGAAGAATCCTATTGATTTTAGGATCAATAGATCAAATGTCCAGTTCACAGTACACGAAATTCATATTTCGAGTTATGCACTAGTGCGTTTTTCATATTTTTGATAGAAATGTTGTTTATATGAATGAGTAGAATACAGTACTGATTTCGAGCCATATTCACCTCCCTGCGCATGCGCGATTGTGGCAATTTTGAGGTGTGCCCAGGGAGGTTCAAGGTTCAAGGTTCAAGGTATTTTATTTGCTAATCATAGCGCCCAGTACAAGGCAAACAATCACACAATATACATTTGATTCATTTGATTGATGATGAACGAAGTCAATTAATAATGGCTTTACTAAAAAGCAATCTCAAGAAACTCCCATAATCAAGAGAAAATGACAATGAATTAATAATACGGAGCAATCACTAAAATTGACTCAAGAGCCAATTACCAATTGACAAATAAGACAATTATCTCATTTTTATGAAGATAAGCTGAAGATTTGAGGTCATAACGGTGGCATACTTTAGAGGTAATACTTGAATAGTACCGTCTGTTAAAGTAGTAGGAGTGTCTCAAATCCATTGACTCTTATTACTGTTAAAAGACTATGAACAGCTTCTGGCCGCCTGAGTACCAGATAGATATACACCAAGAGCCCTGCATATAACAGGTTCCTCGCAACTTAATAACCAGATGAATTGGTTATGAGGTAATAGAGACTTAAAATTGGAGTTTGTCTTATTAATCAAGGATAATAGCTCCAACCTATTGGAATTATATTTGGGACATTCCAACAAGAAATGAATCTCATCTTCAATTATATTTAAATCGCACTTTCCACATACCCTCTTATCAATTGGTATTTTCCTGTGCCGGCCAGTTTCAATATTGAGTTGGTGAGCACTAAGTCTAAATTTACTAATACAGCATCTTAAATCTCTGCTCTTAACATCAAGTAGATAAGGCTCTGCGTGAAACCGACCCTTAAACAACTGATATGTCCTAAGTTTAATACCTTTGTTATCAGTGTGGAACTGTACCCTATCTGGGAGAGCTCCAGAGTCCACTTGCATAGAGCCAATGTCTTTGGATCATTTCTTTTTGTACTTATTAATCAGACATTTATACAGTTTCTTAGAGAGCACATTAGCTGATAAGGGAGATAATCTAGGAGACAAGTATGACAAATCCAACACCTTAAGTAAATCCTCCATATAGGTTAACCAAGATGCGTTGCCTTCATAGTAAAATAGTTCAGACAATTTATATGCCTCACTGACTAGACTGGAGTCATCTAATTCATGAATCCTAATCCAAAATTTTAGCATAGACACAATAACTTCAAAAGATAATGGAAATCTGCCAGTATCACCTCGAACTGCAGCATTTGTGGTTTTAGAATGGACACCTAAAACATACTTACAGAACTGCATATGTAATTTATCAGCATAGTTATTTTCACACGAGGTAAATAGGTAATCTAAGCCCTTAGCCGCACATTTTGGAGTATTAAAACAACCCCAAATTTCAGAGCCATACAGTAAAATGGGCTTTATGGTATGACCAAAAACATGAAGGCAGGTTGTAACATCAGGAATAGCAGGACCAAAACATTTGGACAGATGAAAAAATGCCTTTAAGCCTTTTTTGTACAAGTTTTCTTGTGCAAGGGTAAATGACCCAGACTGTGTAAAAATTATACCAAGATAGTTATATGTCTTAACTTGATCAAGTGACACTCCATCATATAAAATATCGGTCTTGACTGTTCTTCCAGACTTTGTAAAAACTAACACTTTACTTTTGTCTCTATTAATATCTAAGCCCCACCTTTGACAATAGGTAAGGACTTTGTCCGCACAACGTTGCAACCCTTCCGAGCTTTCAGATAATAAAACAAGATCATCAGCATATAGAAGACAATTCATCTGACTTGTCAATAATGTAACAGGATCACACGTGTGATCAAAAGTAGAGGTAAGGTCATGTAGAAACAACTTAAACAATGTAGGGCTTAAATTATCCCCTTGCCGAACACCAATATTCGAGGTAAAAGAATGGGAAAGTGAATTACCAGCTTTAACATGCAGCACCGTTTGAGAGTACATGCTTTGAATCATATGATATAATTGGCCTGATATACCAACATCAATACGTTTTTGTAATAATAGGGGGTTACTAACCTTGTCAAAAGCCTTAGAGAAGTCAATAAAACAAGTATACAGAGGCTTTGACAGTTTAGAATTATACTTGTCTATAAGTGCCTTCAGTACAAACATGTGATCAGTCGTACGTTTACCTTCGGTAAAACCAATTTGTTCCGAGGGTATAATATTTTTATCGATTAAATATTTATTTAATCTCCTGTTCAGTAAGGAATTAAACATTTTTCCAACACAGCTCGTAATAGTAATACCTCTAAAGTTTGCTGGGTCATAGGAGTTGCCTTTCTTATGTATTGGAATTATAAATCCATGAGACCAAGCTTTAGGGTATACTGAAGTAGAATATATAAGATTAAAGAGCTTAAGCAGGCTGGGTAATAAAACAGTCTGGCCACACTTAAGCATCTCATTAAGTACACAGTCATGCCCAGAGGCTTCTTTACTTTTAAGTTTAACAATAATATATGAAATTTCTTTAGACGTGATTTTAAAATCCAACTCAGAAAATGTAGGGAAATCAGGATTAATGTCATGAAGATTAACAGACTCAGTTGATCTATTTAATTGGGAAAAGTACGCATTCCACTGAAATGGTGAGATATTCTCAGCTTTATCTCCTGTATCATTACCGTTCCGAATATCCTTCAATAAATGCCAATATTCACTTGGATTATTTTCTTGTAGATTGTTTAGTTTCTCAATTAATTCTTCTTTATATAATCTTCTTTTTCTTTTCTTTTGTTTGCGATATATTTTAAAATAGCTAAAAAATGAAGCTCTAACCGACGGATCTCTGGGAAATTTGCACATTAGTTTTGCCTTGCTATCTAATTCCTTGCGCATTCTATCCAACGAGTAATCAAACCACTTTCGCTTTTTAGGATATTTTTTCTTACTCGGCAGTGGCCTCATACGGAGTGATTTTTTAGCAGCTCCAATTAAGATAGCATTAAAATCGTTAACAGCTTGATTTACTCCTTCAGCAGAAAAATTACTATTTAGAAAATGGCTTAGCTTGCCTTGAATCTCTGGTTGAATCAGAGCATACGTAAATTCGTTAGCAGAGCTTTCTGTATCCCACACAAATTTTTGTGGTACAGATTGTAAACATTGCACAATGGGGTGTACTGACGTGTATCCACATCTTAAACTTATGGTAATTGAGCAATGATCAGAGACATAGGGAATCAGTGGGTTCACCTTGAAAAAGGCAATAATGTTAGAAGCTAACAATTCCTCTGAAACAATACAATAATCTACCACACTACACCCTTGTGGTTCAAAACATGTATATCTTCCAATAGAGTCACCCAATATTCTACCATTGACAATTCTGAGCCGACTACTTACACATAACGTTAAAAGTTCCCGTCCCCTTTCATTAATAGTTAAATCTTGATTATATCGTCGTGTTTGAGAACTATCATAAATATAGTCCCCCATATCAAGATGATGATCATTGTCGTGAACAATGTAATCTAACTCATCACCGGCGCGGGCATTGAAATCGCCACCCAAAAGAATCTGACCAAACTGTGCGTATTTAACAATGCAGTTATACAGATCACTAACGTAATCCTTTTCAGTGCGTTTACTATAAGTCGAGTTAGCTGGGGGTAAATAACAGACGCAAGTATATATATCGTCATTCAAATTGAAAAAACTCTTGTCAATCTTGAACCAAATAAAGTCATCTGACTGTTCAATAACACGAATACCACTGGCTATAGTTTCTTTCATTATAAGCATAATACCACCCGAGTATTTGGTGGCTTTTTTGGCTTTAGTTCTGGGATAGTTCCATATTTTGTAGCCAGGGAATTGCAGCGAAACATCTGGACCACAATGAGTCTCCGTAAGGCAAAGAATATCATTCTGATTAACTACTTTAGAGAAAGAATCCTCTGTAAGTTTATTTACATCTCTGGTAATTAAACTTTCAACGTTCCAGAACACAATTCTCAGAGAATGTGTCATTGTGAATAGAGTTCAATTAATAAAATTTCAACCTTTGACTAGAAAATAGATTTACTTCAACTGAAATGTATATTAATTTGATTCAAGAGATCAACTAACGCGTTCCTAGGAGAACTAAAATAACACACACGATCACTGGTGCCCATATCCGACACTATTGGCTGCATTGCTATATCGATCCTCGTCACGGTTGTTGCGTCTCTCCGCATAGTTGGTACGGCTACTACGGGGATAGAACCATTCATTTTCGTCAAATGATTGGCTGTTGCCATACCTCCTCCTCCCACGAATCTCCTCACAGGGGTGGTATGCCTCACGGTCATATCGGGGGTGGAATGCGTCACGGTCAAAGCGAGGTAAACTCTCCCAACTCCCATAGTGGGTGGGCCTATCTCTCCTGCGTACTCCGCTCAAAGGTTGATTTGGGGACTGGTCTCGCTCCCAACTGCCTAGCCGAGCAGTGTTCGAATATGATGGGCTGTCCCGATCAATACTATCATGTATGTCCGGAGATCGTCGATAGAAATCATCACGTCTATCTTCATGATCCTGTTGGTATCTGTGGGTAACGTCGTCCCAGCTGCCACGTCGAGTTCGAGTTTCGCGATCATTTGTATTCAATCATCAATACTATCATGTATGTCCGGAGATCGTCGATAGAAATCATCACGTCTATCTTCATGATCCTGTTGGTATCTGTGGGTAACGTCGTCCCAGCTGCCACGTCGAGTTCGAGTTTCGCGATCATTTGTGATTTTCTTGTGGGCCGCAATATCAAGAGACAATGAAATGGCCGCTTTGAGGTTAGCGGCTAACACCCTACAGCCTTCTGTGGAGAGATGCACTCCATCAGTTCGGAAAAATTTCCCCTGGATCGTTCCCCTGATACTAAAATTTCCATTGTCACAGACAGAGACACAGGAGCTGGCCCGGAGTAAGTCATGCTGTAAGAGGATGTTAACCTCTGTAGTTAAGGAGTTCATTTTGGAATTGTCCAGTCTACCAATGCCAAGAGAGACTATCACCTTTATTCCTTTCCACTTGAGCTGAATTTTGTCGATGAGACTAATCATATTTGAGACTACCTGTTCACTACTTTGCTTCTTCAAATCATTAGTTATCTCATGTATGACCACACAGTCAAATACAGGGAGGTGTGCACAGGACTGTTGTGCGCAGGTATGACGTCACTTCCGGTCTGGGGTGAATGCCGTGGGGGCATGGATTCCTCCGCGGTGATGCGGTCTGGCAGTGATGAGGTCTGCCTCCGCGGACCGAAAGTAGTTCCAAATACGTGGGTTTTCGTGAGAATGTTCGGCAATCTGTAGGGACCGCTAGTGGACCGATTGGGTCGAGTGAGGTATCACAGTCAAGCCTTCGTGAAGGGGCATCCAAGGAGAGGGGTGTGACGTGGAACTGACGTCATTCTGTGCATGCGGAGTAGACAAAGTGTATCGAAATAGACGTTTCAAGGTCTAGGTGGGCCACTATTGGTCCGTTGGGGTCGACTGAGGTATCAACGTGAAGCCTTCGTGAAGGGGCATCTAAAGGAATGAGTGTGACGTTGAACTGACGTCATTCTGCGCATGCGCAGTGGACAAAGTGTATGGAAATATACGTTTTTGGGTCTAGGTGGACCACTACTGGCCCGATGGAGCCGTATGAGGTATCAGTGTGAAGCCTTCGTCAAGGAACATCCGAGGGGTGGAGTGTCATATGCATATGACGTCATTTTGCGCATGCGCAGTAGAAAGAGAGTATGGAAATAGATGTTTTGGGGTCTAGGTGGGCCACTATTGCTCCCATGGAGTCGAGTGAGGTATCAATGTGAAGCATTCGTGAAGGAGCATCCGAGGGCATGGATGTAACGTGCAACTAATGTCATTCTGCGCATGCGTAGACAGGGAATTGTGGGAAAAGGGCATTGGAAGGAACGTTTTGGGATCGAAAGGGGCCGCTAGTGTTCTAATGGGGTCGATCGAGGTATCGTTGTGAAGCATGCGTGAGGGAGCATCCAACTGGGTGGATATGGGGTAGGAATATCGTGATTGTGCGCATACGCAGGCAGGGAATTGTGGGAAACGGGTATGGGAATAGACATTTGGGGGTCGAGGTGAGTCCCTAGTGGTCGTAGGAGGTCTTTTGTAGAAGCATGCGTGGAGGAGCATCCGACGACAAGGGGTATTGACGTCACTTCCAGTTTCACTGAAACTACCTCCGAACACAGAAGAGTTCCACTTTCCCTCGGGGAGTTCCCCGGCCCGCCTGCCCCTGCGCGATTATCTGTTTCTTAGGCAGAAGAAGACATACCCGTGTCACCCATTGGATGTCATCTATGAGCGTGGTAATATGAGAACGCACGCGTTGGTCGTTCATCCCACCTTGCGCTGAATCAATAATAGCATTGACATTGGCTTGACGTAACGCTTCGGCTAGAATATCCTCGTTGTCGGGTTCAAACAAGTTGGACTCTGCAGTGCTCATGGTGAAATGAGAGGACTGGTGCCGTTAGTCCGGGATGTTAGGGCATAAAAGGGACTGTTTGGTTCAGATTCTTCCAAAAGCATCAAATTTGGCCCATATGTCGCTCATACAATACCTTATCGATTTTTTCGCCCCCCTGGGGCAGTGTGAGGGGGGCGAAATTCATTATGGTCGCCACCCGGGTTAGAGGTTAGTCGTATTTAAAATAATAAAATGGCTAGAATCATGAATAATACAACTTTTTAGTGGTTATCGGAGTCGGGGAATCTGGTTCTGATCTTATTCTAACGATTTGAGGTCAAGGTCACCCTAAAGGTCATTTTGGGGTCAAATTCGTCATTTTTAGTGTTTGTTAGTCGAGATATACAAACTAACTCATTTTATCGATTTTCGTGGTTGAGTAACCCGAATCTGGCCATATTTTGACAATTTGAGGCAATATTGCATGTGAGGTTCATGACAGATGTCACCCGAAACAGAGATCAACCGGAGGTCAATTATAGGAAACACCAAAAGGGCTAGAATCACAAATAATACCATAGGGCTTTGCGGCATCGGAGAATTAGATTCTGACCTTATTTTGACGATTTGAGGTCATGGTCACCTCATTTGAGAATTAAAGGTCAAAGATCAACAGTTGCTAGTAAAAACAATCGAAAGAAGATTATTCACGAACAAATGTTGCTAAAATACATCTGCTGACAAAATGCTATAACTATGCCGCTACGTGCATTTAAATGTTCAAAATACAAAACAAAGACCGCTTAAGCAACAGTATACCAATGATTACTTTTTTTACCTATGCCTTCTGGCTTGCGCTCTATGATGCCAGCAATAAATAATACTTGTCATCACCGCCCTCGTTATTAACGCACCCGCCTTAGCATTTGCAGAGGGTCGTGTATCGGACATCGGCACAGTTGCATTTGCACCTTCCCCTGCATGCCTTGAGTTAGTCGCAGTGCATGAGAATGGCATATGCCATAGAAGTGTCGCTGAGAGTGGCCCATAGCGGTTGCCATGTACTGGTGCAATCTTTGTGCCAGCTCCACTCACTGAAGTCAGGGATTCCCTGCTAGAGTGAAGCGACTCCAGTAGAAATTCGCTTGCAGCAGCGCTCGCTTCACATGCTGCAAAAGCGCGGCTTGGGAGGTGGGATGTTTTCCAGTGATATGGTTGCAGTCGTGAAGAGGTGATGCTTGGCCTCATTGACACCGGCTGCACCACATCCCTTGCTGTACATGAGTACGACGAAGCGTTCTATAAGTTCCATATGCACGGACTCGAGAGTGTCAGGATCATGCCTGAGAGCCACTAGTGTGTCGGTGGGGTCCGATATGCTTGTACAGGCTGCCCAGGCGGTCTTTTTGCCACATCCAAGAAACTGTGAAGTCGTCTTGCACCCCGTTTATGCTGTGAAAGAGAGGTAGTGCCACGGACTTTGACGGACCAAAATCGGAACAGATGGTTTTGACTGGAATGCCACAATACTTTTTCCTGAACCCTTAAAATGCCGAAGCATGAATGGATCAGCGGCTTCTTAAAAATTGTCAACAAAAAGGAGCCGTTCTCATTCATCAGCACACAGATCTCCAAGACTGACATGAGCGGAAAGCTCCTTCTGTGTACCCGTTTTGAGTCCGTGTTCTTCAACAGGCGTTGTGACCTCACAATACTTCAACCGTGCAACCATTCTGAGACGGACACCAGGGTCCTCCTGCATCTAGCACATGCCACGGAGGAAGGTCATACAACAGCCTATGTTCGCACGATGGACAGCGATATCCGGTCTTTGGAGACCCTCTATCGGAACTCTTGGTGAACTTCGGTACTGGAAAAAATATTGTGACATTCCAGTCCATACCATTTGTTCCGATCTCGGTCCGTCAAATCCTTGGCACTACCCCTTTTCCACAGCCTTACTGGGTGCGACCCGACTTCACAGTTTCTTGAGAGCGCAAGCCAGAAGGTATAGGTACTAATAAGCATTGGTATATTGTTGCTAAAGCGGTCTTTGTGTTGTATTTCGAACATTTAAATACACATAGCGGCGTAGCGGCATAGTTATAGCATTTTGACAGCAGATGTCATCTCCGAAGTATTTTAATATAATGTGTTCCTGAATAATCTTCGTTCGATTGTTCTTTGTGGTAACTGTTGATCTTTAGCCTTTCACCCCAAAATGGGGTGACCTCAAATCTTCAAAATAAGATCAGATTCGGAGAATGCCACAAACCTCTATGGTATTATTTGTGGTTCTTTTGGTGTTATACCTACAATTGGCCACTGGTTCAGATGACCTCTATCATCGCCAAAATAAGGCCAGATTCGGGTTACTCAGCCCTGGAAACCAATAGAATGAGGCAGTTTATATATCTTGCCTCAAAATCACGGATAATGACGAATTTGTCCCCAAAATGCCCTTTAGGATGACCTTAAAGGGTTACCTTGACCTCAAATCGTTGAAATAAGATCACAATCAGATTCTCCGACCCCAAAAACCACTAAAAAGTGCTATTATTCACAGTTCTATCCCATTTAGTTATTTAACTATAACCCGGGTGGCGACCATATTGAATTTCGCCGAATATGGCGACCCTAGGGGGCGCCCGTCTTGGCGCCATTCAAAAATCGAAATAGTATGGTATGGGCGACATATGGGCCAAATGTGGTGCTTTTGGAAGAATGTGAACCAAAAAATCCCTAACAGCCCTGACTACGTGTGGTCTATTTATAGTGAGACGCTTTTGATCTTAATAATGCCTTCGAACAAATGTTTCTTTTGTGCTATTGCCCTGGCACACGCCGCTTTCCAGTTCATGCCCGAGGTTTTCAACATCGTCGCTATTCTTTCGATTTTCATATGGACTGGGTCCTTGTCCAGCAATTTTATATGGATCAGGAGGTGGGCACACTGCTGACGTAAAGCCCGTCGTAGTCTGGGTGCCAATGCATTATGGGCTAACACTGCGGCTGCCTCTTTCGAATACCCTTTGCGGTGAAACTTGTTTCCTGTGGCCTCCAACATCTCACCCAGCTCTGCGTCCATGCTTTCTTTGAACAAATCCTTCCATAGCCTCGAGTTCACATTATGTTCATTCTCTTGTACGGGTTTGGGTTGGTCCTTCAAGGTTGGGTGATATTAGGCAACCTGGACTTCCGGTTTGTGAGCCGAGCAAGGCGGACGCACGTGTAAGATGCTCCCCAGATAATAGCCAAATGTCGAGAGGGGAATGGAATTTGATGCCACGAATGGGAAAAATAATAGGAAAGGACACTTACCAAGTATTCAAGGATATAATTTGAGAAGTGCGCGTGGAAAAATCGACTCTGGGTTGGTAGAAACAGACGGTACAATTTTAGATCCCCACGAAGGAGTGGACGCCATTTTATCGGTCACGGGCGAAGCCGGCAAAATCAGCTCGAGCAAAATGAACAAAGAACTAAACGCGTTGAAAGAGTTGATAAAGGTTTCAGAGCAAAGACTCCTGGACATGACAAAAGGGTCAGAGGAAAGACTGAGTGAAAAAATTGAAACTATGGGGCAAAAATTTGATGAATTGAAGAATGAAATGACGAAGACAAAGGAGCGAGTGAACGAAGTGGAAACTAGAGTTAGTGCATGCGAGGATAAATTACATGACATGCACACTACGGATCTGAAGAAGACGGTTCAAGAATTACGAGAAACAGTTAAAGATCTTAAAAGGCAGAGTGTACTTCGAGAAATCCATGACAGAAAGGTAAATTTACTATTTTATGGGATTCCAGGGGAAGGTGAGAAGAAAACACAGAAGAGACTGTGAGAGCCTTCATGGAAAACGACATGAAACTGCCGAAGGCGAGAGTACGGAACATACGGTTTAAAATTGTTCACCGCCTGCCGAAGCCACGCTTCACGCCGAGGGGCATAGACGATAGTAGGCCCCTACCGATTATTGCGGCCTTCCTACATATCCCGGACCGGGATTTCGTCCTCGACGCCGCAAAATTCAACTTGAAGGATTCCAACAAATCGGTGAGAACAGATCTTCCAACGGACTTGAAAATCAGACGTGGACAATTGTCACAAACAGCGTACAAATTGCGACATGATGAGCAACTACAGACGCGCATTAGAGTTGTCGGAATTGAGGTATTGCTCGAGACGAGACCGGACAAGACGACGCCATGGAAAGTTTACCATTGTGATTGAGGGATTATACGGATCCGTGTCGGTGTTGTGACTGAAATGCAGGTACATATTTTATCACTCTCAGGGACATGCATGTCCGCGAACTTTTGAAAATTCAAAATAGAGTACAATAGAAAGTTCTATCCTTGGGAATGTTCTGCATGTTACGATATGTCACATGTAACAAATTATCTGAATGGTATTTATATTCCTATTGCTAGCCTAACCCGGGTCCTTGTAATCTTTCGCTTTATCGGGATTAGAGGAAATATAAATTTAAATAACAATGGGCCCTCGCACTTCATGGACATGGCTTTGCGGGTATGTAAATCACGGCTGATGTTATGTAATGTCCAACACAAGTAGAGTAAAGGTGTGTTCCATGAATTGCCAGGGTCTAGCAGACTTG
This sequence comes from Hanleya hanleyi, assembly GCA_036873755.1. Taxonomy (NCBI): domain Eukaryota; kingdom Metazoa; phylum Mollusca; class Polyplacophora; order Lepidopleurida; family Hanleyidae; genus Hanleya; species Hanleya hanleyi. Next base: position 92,751 of record JAVTVY010025040.1, on the reverse strand, counting down.
AATAAACGTAGAGACGTTTTTGAATGGCTCGGGCAAAAAAGGTGCGACATTTATTGTTTACAAGATACCCACATTGACGAGATACTGGAAGGATGTGCAAGGTCAGAATGGGGTTGGAATGCAGAATTTTGTGGTCAGTCGTCATCGTCGCGGGGAGTTGGAATTTTATTCAGTAACAATTTAGATTACAAAGTTCTTAAAACAAAAAAGATAACTCAGATGGCAATTATATTCTGATGGAGATTGAAATCTTTGGACAAAGAATAGTATTAGTAAATTTGTATGGCCCGAATAAAGATGACCCTGAATTTTATGAACATATAGTGGAAAGTCTGACTGATTTTGATAGCACGTCATATATATTCTGTGGCTATTGGAACTTAGTTCTTAGCCCCGAAGATCTTTATAATTATAAGCATATAAACAACCCAAAAGCAAGAGATAAAGTTCTCGAGATGATCACAGAGTTAGAAGTTGAAGACTGTTTCAGGACATTTCATGAAAATAGAAAGGCATATACATGGTTCAGACGAAATCCAATCAAGATGGCACGTTTAGATTTTTACCTGGTTTCGGAAAATATTATGTCTTTTGTCAGCAATAGTGATATTCATCCAGGCTATAAAACGGACCAGTCTTTTGTCAGTCTAGACTTATCTTTTTCGGAACATACAAGGGGAAGGGGTTATTGGAAGTTAAACAACTCTTTATTGAGAGATCATACATTTGTGAAATTAGTGAAAGACAATATTGATTATATTAAAAGTTTGTACTTCGCCACTCCATATAACCCACAATTTGTAGAAAGGAGTAATATAAATAATTTACAATATATGATAAACGATCAGTTACTACTGGAAACAATACTTACACATTTAAGGCGGAAAATAATATCATATTCATCATTTAAAAGAAAAAAAGGCTAGAGAACTGGAAGATAAGTTGAAAAAGAATATACAAGATCTAGAGATACAACTGCAACAAAACCCGACGGATACATTTACAAATGATATCCTAAAGACTGTCAAAATAGAACTAGAGGAAATTCGGAAAAATAAAGTAGAGGGAATGATGATAAGGTCTAGAACTAGATGGTATGAGTCAGGGGAAAAATCAACTTCTTATTTTTGCAACTTAGAGAATAGAAATTATACTAATAAATCTATACAAGAGATAAAAGTAGGAGATCAACCAATCACAAATCAAGAAGAAATTCTTAATTGCCAAAGGGAATTTTATGAAAATCTTTATTCCGAAAAAGGGCACCAAGAAAAACTGTCGACTCGAGATGTGTTGAAAGGGTGCGAGTTTGAAATATTAACAGAAAACTTAAAACAGTCTTTGGAAGGGGAAATAACTAAATCTGAGTTATTAGCCACTTTGAAAAATATGAAATGTAACAAGAGCCCTGGGTTAGACGGATATACAACTGAGTTCTTTAAATTCTTTTGGATAGACTTGGGTGACATATTATTAAAATCATTAAATTTTGCATATTGTAGCGGAAATTGACGTGTTAACCAATGATATTGCTGCTCTTCAAACTGTCCTAATAGTTATGAAGGGAGGCGCCGCTACTGTCGGGATTTGTGTTCCGGATTTATCACCATCAATCACTCTTTAAAGCCATATGACTGGTATTGAGCATCCGATATCAAAAATATCAAGTTCTACTGGTCCGTTTTGTATTGATATTTATGATAGTGTGTAATAAAGTACTTTTATGAAACTACTGTATTTGTTCCTGTTCTCTGTTTGATGATATGTCTTGTATCATTTGAGTTTTCAAAGAAATATCCTCGTGATATCTTTTCAACGTTAGGCGATCATAAGGTGCTTGTAAGCGACAAAGTATCTTGTGATATTATCTGATATTTTGGTCAAAATGATACGGCTGTATCAGTTCTGTGAATATGGGTATCAATCTCAGTATCCTCTGGGATATTGTGCTAATGATACGTCAGTATTGTCCAAGAGTCATATTCTATATCTGATCCAGTCCCCACAGTACCTGATATTCTGAAGGTTCTTTAAATGATACTCCTATATCATTTAGTGTCATGAATATGTCGGTGATATTTCCGTATCAGTCAATCGTATAACTGTATCAGGCTGATATATTACCCTTTAGTATGAATGTTACAATCTTATCAGTTAATGATACATATGTATCATACTAGCTCTGTGGATAGGAATGTATCATTCAATGATACATATGTATCATTCCGGTTCAGTGGATAGGAAAGTATCAATGATATATCTGTATCATCTCGGTATGAATGGTACACTTGTATCATTCCAGTTTCATGGATAGGAAAGTATCAATGATATATCCGTATCATCTCTGTATCATTGATACACTTGTATCATTCCAGTTTCAAGGATATGAAAGTATCAATGATATCTCTGTATCATCTCTGTATCATTCATACACTTGTATCATTCCAGTTTTATGGATATGAAAGTATCAATGATATCTCTGTATCATTGATACACTTGTATCATTTTTTTTTACTCCAATGATATCACAGTAACCTTCTCTGGTTGAATTCGTCTCCTGTAGCTATGAGATAGTTGATGGATATCTTCTAATGATATCGCTCCACAATCACAATACAATTCCTTCTCAATAATAAACGTCCAGTCTTTTGTTTAAATTCAACAATAAAAAGTCAACAATTTATTCTGTAATATAACATATATACATAATCAGAATATGTGCCATTCCGTGTGTTTCTCGTCAGCTTTTACCCAAACTTTCCTGCGGTATTATATTTGGCCCTGGAATGTGGATACTTTTCTGGCTGAAATCAATGATACAACTGTATCATTTGAAAGGCGGCCCTGGAACATGGATACTACCAATCACACTGGCTATCAATGAGTGCCTGTCGCTATGATAGTATCATATGATCTATTGTATTGTATGGATACTTTCAAAATTCTAGCAAACTTTATCTAAGACTGTGTATCTTGTTTTTAAGATACTAACATTTATTTCGTCTGGTTCGCTCTGCATTCGGGCAGCGTAACGACGTCTTGTCTGTCCCGGACCCCGAGACCGTCTGCCATATTTACGAATTTTGATCACTTATATACCCAGTACTCATGAATATTCATTACCTGACCGAAATTCCTACAATCCCATTGGCTCAGAGCCTATCAATCTTTGTAACTGATGCTGATTGTATGGAGAAAATGGTGACAACATAGCGATCTTGAAAACTATGAATCAGTGTTTTCAACAAGATAATTTCGCAAAAACTAAAATATAGCTATTGTGTGAAATAACAAACATACTATATTTGATAACTATCAACTCTAAATTCTATGGGAAGCAATACAATTCTTGCAAACGCGTAAAATAGCTTGACATGTAATGAGACGAAGCTAAAAATATGGCGTGTCGGCAGAGAAGTGCGGGAACTATAAATTTACTATCGAATGTCATCAAATTATCAGACATACAGTTCTCCAATAAGTTTCACCGACTGTAGTTATGTTCTGATAATTTTAAGGAATATAATGTCGAACATCTAACCAGTTAATAACAAGTTATTTGTCCGATATCCATCGTTTCTGTAAAATGTTTTTAACAACAACAACATGTGCATATATCATAATGGCGCTCACGTAAGGTCAACCAACCCCTGGTCTCTTTCGTTATTATTTATAAATAACCTATAAGGTCCAATATTCTGTCATTACGTATTCAATTAGTTGAATAGTCCAAGATTTAAGCCAATATATTTTAAAATTTCAATCGTCAAAGATAAATTCAAAAACTTACGTAAAAGTTCACCACAATTTTGCCCAAATGTGATCTTGCCAGTGCAAAAATACAAGGAGCGAGGCCCACGACAGGGGGGTATCACTTACCGAACGACCATCCGTTCCAGTGTTAAAACTATATAACTATTAGAATATTTCACTATTTACAAATCCGCCACATTATCATAGTGGAGAATTATCAGCAACACAAAAGCTTGGAGTGATAACGTGTCTTCCAAAACCAGGGAAGGAAAGATGTTATCTTAAAAATTGGAGGCCAATATCTTTATTAAATGTGACCTACAAATTAGGAACGGCAACAATAGCTAATAGAATAAAACCTATCCTTAGTAGCATAATATCTGATGACCAGAAAGGATATGTAGCTGGGAGGTTTATAGGGGAAAATACTCGATTGCTATATTTATTTTTGAAACTCAATCACAAAACATACCTGGTATGATCCTAGCAATTGATTTTGAAAAAGCATTTGATACAGTCTCCTGGGAATTTATTTGGGAAGTTCTAGATATATTTAATTTTGGACCTTCATTGCAACAATGGATAAAAATGTTTTACAAAGATACAGAATCATGTGTTATACAGAACGGTCACATTTCCTCCCGCTTCAAATTAGGACGAGGATGTCGACAGGGGGATCCCCTTTCCCCTTATATTTTTCTACTTTGCGCGGAAATTTTAGGTATTTTGGTAAGAAATAACCAAAAAAGTCAAAAGAATAAATATTTTCAACAGGGAGTTCAAAATTTCTCAATACGCTGACGACACTATACTTTGTCTAGATGGCTCTAGAGGATCCATACTTGAAACCCTGCACATCCTTTCAGTCTTTCATAAACTATCGGGTCTCAAACAAACCTGGAAAAAACAAAAGCCGTTTGGTTAGGTAAAGATGAAATCAATGAGGAACAAGGACCAGGAAGTACATTTGACTGAGTGAGAGATTTTGTAGTGTTAGGTATTCACTTCTCAGTAGATCTGGGGAAAATGACTGAGCTGAACTTCCCAACGAAAATAGCAGAAATGAAAAAAACTTCTTGGAATATGGAAATGGAGAGACCTGACATATATTGGAAAAATTACTCTTTTAAAAACTATGATCTTACCAAAAATTAATCACTTACTAATGTCCCTACCTAATCCAGAAATTGGAATACTTAAAGAAGTAGAAAGAATATTGTTTGGTTTTATATGAAAAAACAGCAACGATAAAGCAAAAAGAATAACAATGTGTAAAGCATACGAATTAGGGGGTCTACGGATGACTGATATATTTAACTTTACAAAAAGTCTAAAATTGGCGTGGATCAGACGTTATATATTACAACAGTCTAATTGGATAATTTTTCCTGAAATCTATCTAAAAGGTGCTGCGTTTGTTAATTACGGGGCTGAATATAGTCAGGTCATACAAAAGATAAGAAATCCTTTCTGGAGAAATGTTATGGAATCTTGGGTAGACTATGCAAAACTGATCCTGTTTTACGAATGTGACGTGGTAGAACAGCCTCTTTGGTTTAACGGAAGAATAAAATTTAAGTATATTAAGCAATGGGAGGATAGAGGGATCCGATACTTAGGTGATATAATTAGTAATAATGGTGAATTTTATAATATTATACAACTGCGATAGTCCGGGCGAGATAAGGTTTGACCTTCAAAAAAATATACCATAGCTGATTTTTGGCTTAGTGGTACGGATGACATGGAGAATGATATGTGAGGAGCCTCACGTTGAGGCCCTTGGGGAATTTTTTTATTTTGATTTGTTTCAGGGGGTGTTTTTTGGTAATTATTTTATGGGGTAGGGGTAACAGAATCGCACACGGATTTACTTGTATTTGTCCAATCATGTCATATTTGGGCTTATTCTTTGCAGGAGATGTCCCTCTAAATGAGAAAATCAATCCCGTTGCTATTGACCTCATAGTGACCTCGGCAGAGGTCAAAAGGTCACTCGAGACAATATGTGAAATTCTGATAAATTACAATTTAATTTCTTTATAAACATTAGGTATATGTTATAATGAGCCATCTAATTATAGCCAATTAACCATAGTTAACACTGCAGAAGTGACACGGTGACGTCATATTGAGAGCTTGACGTCAGAGCGCTTTTTCCTACTCCTCAACCGAATTACTGGAAATCATATCCAACTATATGAACTGTCAAACTTTATTTAGATATGATCGAGAATGTCATCATCCACGATAACGTCTGATTTGTCTCCTGAAACATTGTTGCAAGATGTGCCGCGGCAATCACTACAGGCAGCCACACATGCCAGACCGTTTTTCCTGCAGCTGCACAATTTTGTGCCACACGTATTCTTGGATGTTTTGCAGCTGCAGCGAATAACTTTGAGGACAAATTCTGGTGCTGCAGCAAATATCTGTCTTCACTGGAACAAGGACACCGTTTTCTGCTTTCCACCCCCACTGCGTAGGATTGAGACATGTCAGGTTTAGGGTGGCCCATTGGCACACCTGCAAGTGCACCCTTAGTGCGTGGAAATATACAACCCCAACCGTCGGGGGCAAGCTTTCTGGCTTTAGTTTCTTTTTTCCAAGAACCATCCTGCGCCATTCAGCATAACGTAATGCTGTGAGCGTTTCACTCTTTCCATTGAAGATACTCAGCATAACGCTATTGCCTGCACTGCCGATCTCCTCTTGTGTTGCCTCAACGTTTCCGAAACAAGAGACTGTCTCTTGAAGATTTTTTGACTTCAGCGTTTCCATGATCTTCATCTTGCCTTTGCCATATGTGGCGGAAGTCGTGTCGCAGCCACCCCAAGCATGAACTAACAAGATGAGGTCAGAGGGAATCGGTAACGTCGTCACAACGCTTTGAACACGCCACCACATCGGGACAGGATTTGTTCTTGATGACTTACAATCTCTCATCAATGTAGTGTAGAACACATCAGCCATGGTTGTATTCACATGTTTCAGCAGCATTATAAACACGTCGGTATCATCACTCGCAACTACTACAGATAGCAATACTAATTGCAGTTTCGACAATCAGACCATCAACATCACCGTCACATTGAGAGTTTCTAATACCATGCTCAGTCAGTCGCTGACACAATAGCTTGATCAATAGACTCTTATTGGACCGATTAAGCAGGAACTCCGCCTTCTTTACTGACACACATGTGCTCGACTCTTCAGGGATCTCATCATCACCTGCTCAATGACGAGGTCCGTCCACAAGCCTGCCCAAAATCTATCGCTTGGGCGTACGGTGTGAAGTCCATGGTCGGTGAAACTTTTGTAGACCCATGGATAGTCCGTCTCCAATCGTAGCATCTCTTGTAGAAACAATCTCCCAGATTTGGCATAGTGAATATGTCCAGTTGCTGCAAACAGATTGATCATTTTGCCAAGAGATTGCAGCAACAGACTCCAATTGCCAGTCCTTTCTGCACGAATGTATTGTTTGAGGATGCCGACATATGAAAGACACTGTAACCATAACTTGGCAGTGCGGGACGATCTTGCCAATTCCTCTTTCTGTTTATCGAGTTCTTGTTCTAAGGTCTTCAGTTCTATGCAGTTTGATATTTCATCTAGTCCTCGTTGGTAATCCTTTTGGATGACATCATATAGTGACTCAATATTTTTAACTTCAATGTCAGACAGTTGCTTCACGTTATTCTCATTTCTGACAGGATCCTCACTAGTAACACCATCATCATTGTCTTCATTAATGTCATAATCACTCTCAGTCTCATCACTGGAACTACCATCATCCATATCCGACGTGATGTCATTTTCGTTTTCAGCAAATTCTTTAGAGACAACCTCTGGGAAAAACTGTGACAACAGTCTTGAGGTTAACACAGACTCCAACATGAAGAAACCACGAAGAGCTCTTGCAATAGACTTTCCAGTAAGAATGTGAGTTACTGCTACGTTGCCATATACTGTTTCCAACGCAGTACTGAGTCCAGATTCTGACATTACTTTACCAATGCTACCAACGTAGCTCATCAACGTATGAAATCCTCCAAGGATGAGGACTACCTTCAAGTCTAGGGCTTTCACAATCTCCATGGCTTTGAGCCATAATGGATGATCGAATGTGAGAATCGGTGTAGGAATGTTGAGTTCCTCAGCTTGTTTGATCACAAAGAGCAGTGTTGAATAAATGCAGGACATATCTGTTGGATCAAGATCAATAATCGGGAGCATGTGAACAATTGACTGACCAGGACAATCACCTTTCGAAACATCTGTCATGTACCCAGACCAACCAGGTCTAGTTTCAAGTGCAACGTTCGACGTGAACTTGGATACGTGCCAGAGCAGATCTAACTGCACATCAGGTGGCATGGTACATTGAGACTGTTGGCGGATTTGTTCAGCAGACTGAAAGCTGAGCTTTGAGAGACCGGAACATTCAGGAGCGCAATACGTGACAACAGCTATTCCCTTGTTTTGTACAACATCACCCTGCTTCATTAATCTCTGTCTCGGAATACATGGTAAATTTGAGGAAGCGGCAACTATGTTTGCACCAGTTGTAGAAAGCACGATCCCCATTCCATGTAGAGTTCCCTTGCCATCAAGTATATTTATCTTGGAGCGAGCCTACAAACTTGCATTGTAATCTCAATTTAATTGTTTTTAGAACATTTTAGGATACGATGTCTGACAATCATGGAGGGTGGGCCAGTGAACTTTCCTGTACTGCTCCAAAACGACAAAACAGAGGAAGCGGAAACTTCGTGACTTTAAAGCTTATCATATTGGGGTCATTTTAGGCCTGGGCCGAGCAGAGGATCATGGGTATATTTAAAAGGCGGCCGTGTGGTATCTCAGAAATGCGGTTAGTTATTCTCTACTTTATTTGGAAGTTTATGAAAGAAAAATTTCGAAAAATCGGCCCAAAAAATAGTCGACAGATGGCTGCCGAGATGACGTTACTCGACGTCATCGTAGCGTTCATCTTAAACTTTGTTACTCTTTCGGGTACCTAGAGCTTGAACAAAAGGTACTGTGTGTTATGTTGCAGCGCTCTAGCCTTATGGATAGCGAAATATATGGGTTGACTCCCTCCCCCCCCTCACCTGCGATACACCCCAAATCTTCCAGACCAGATAGTGTTAATAAAGGGACATCCAGTTATTGAACTCGTAGAAACCTCGCTCAGTGATAAACATTTTTATTTATGAAAACTTTTTATATTGGAGTAAGCGATATATGTCTGAAATTATTGAATATGATGATGTAATATCGAGAAAATGATTTGTTCACCAAGGTTTGAAATGATTCGAGTACATAGTTCCGGTTACAAGGATATTGCCATTGATTCATTTTTTTTTGGACAATGCCATGGATTGACCAATCTTCCTTAAAGTCGGTTTACACCTGTCATGCCTGTTGTATTCGTTGTGAGACGGTCCCTTATTCACCGATGAACGGCGCTTATTTCGTTGATTCGGAATTGACATCTCTATAGCGCCATTATATTACAATGCTGGTCAGTTAACATTTATCGCAAATCACTAGATATTTTGTTTGGCCATTTAGCAAGATTCTGTCACTTGGATAAATACTGAATATACCGCCTAAACTCACCTTATTTCGCGCATATTCACTGCTGGAAAAATCGCACGTGTTTTTCGACTCGGTGTCAATTTGTCATTGCACAGTACCGGAAGTATTACGTTGCCGAATTGACCGGAAACGAAACAATGCAGGTCGGTTGTTTGACATTCATTTCAGTCCACGGAAACAGACGTTCCAATAAACCTAAAAAGTTTTAATCGGATGCTTTACTTCAAGAAATATCAGGCATTAATTAGGAAAGTGATCCGCAACTCTCCGTGATTCAGAACTCCCCCAAACACTGTATTTGGTCACAAACTTTCGAAATAACCTTGATAGGCCAATAGCAAGTACATTTTGGAATGGCTTACTCTCATGCAGGAAATTGTTCAGTATATTATAATTTTTTGTTTTTATTTGGTGTCAATGCCGTAAATGAATTAAGACTTTGGAGTATGGACCCGAAAATTGTTTAAAGGACGCCGGATGAATAGTGGACGCCAAACTAGAGGCTTGTATTTGGTCCAAGGCATCAACGCGAGTTGATCCATCAATTCAAAATGACAACACTTCAATACTGTTTGGTTGTTGTTGTTGTTGTTGTTGTTGTTGGGGTTGTTGTTGTTTGAAGCCAGGAATTTCGACGTTGAAAACAATAAAATATATTTTTTATTCTTTTCGCCAGATTTTTAGCATATTTTTACTCAACTCTACTTCACAGATAAAGCTGAAAGTTTCCCTAAAGGTTGGGACACATGAGACTTGGTACAAGTAACCAGATCTAGCTGACTGGTCTGAAATCGTAGCGGTCATTTCGGAATTAGTCGATAACATTCAAATTCTTTTTCTCCGGAACCGCTTAACCGATAACCATGAAACTTGGCATGAAGTATCGATGGGGCGGGGTATGTAGTTGGACTGTATTTAGATGCTCCGTTAATAAATTTGACGGCCATCAATCAATATAAATCATCAGATTTTAATGTAACGGATTTGGACGGAAAATGTGGCTATATATACGTTATCAGATACGGCAAAACTGTACACACTTGATGGATAAATCGGGGTATCTCAAACGTTTTTAATAGGAAATTGATCTGTAAAGCAAATTGTCCATATGACCGGCCATGGGCCTAAAAACGCTTGTGTATATGACTGACCATAGGCCTAAACACGCTTTTTTAAATGGATCACACTAGGGTCAAATGGCGGAAGGTTATCCAGCTGAATTCAACAACATGCCTTGCTGTTACATGTAGTTTCGATTATGTATTCGTGCTAAATTAGATAGGGTAGTGCTCCATGAATAGGCCCCGAATATCTAGTGCTGCGTGAATAGGCCCCGAATGTTAACTGAAACTGTTTTCTGATACAATTCTTCCATATTCTCATCAGATTATTTAGATTCCAACATTATGGGTCTTGAGGCAAAATATGCCGACGAGATGAACACCAAAATCGTTCAATTTTATTTGGCCACGTTCCATGGTAGGTCAATAACCCCACCAGCTAGTGTCAATATTGGCGAAATCCCCGTCCGCAAACATGAGAAACTCATCACAATTCGCATGTTCTTGCATTACTATCAAAAGCATTTGAAGGACCGGTCACTATCAATGTGAGTAGTGCCGTGGTCAAGAGTGGACAAAAGGACAATTTTCTTTCACTTCATTCACTTCAAAGGGACTCCTGATAGCATCGGTCAATATGAGAAAATTTCAGAATACCCCAAAATAACTTGACTTTTTTTACTATTCCTCGACCCATATACACCTCAGCATGATTACCGGTACTTATTCGTAACAAACAACGCCATCAGTATTCAGAAACAGCAAATATTCTACCAACTCTTGCGCTGATCAAGAGTTTTAACATTTAGAACCTTAAATGGTAATTGTTGCTTGATATCCGTTCTTATTCTGAAGCCATATCATCACAAATTTAGCACGAATATCAATCTAAACGCGATTAAAGTGCGTTAGAGAGCTATTTTATTTTATTTTGTACCTCATTTGACCTTCCAAATAATTCAAAAGATAATTATAAGGTTATAAGCCAATCATGAACCTTACCTCAAATAAAACATCAGCATGGTGTTTTTCACGGATAATCTTCCTTTTTTTTAACCGGACCACATCTGCCCTTGAACTCTATCCTGAATGACCTAGAATGATAACCTTCTACCTTACATGGATACCTACCCCACCTATGCATAATTCAGAATGGATCGCCTTTCTCCATGAACAACGCCCTACAAATGTAATTGTAAGCAGCCTTTACCAAGATGTTGGCCTAATTGAATTTATCCAACCCAATCTTGAACTTCGCCCCATGTCGAACTAATTGAGCATGGATACTCACTGCGCCAGCAATATGAAGTGAATGACAGTGACCTAAAGTTCACCCCGTATCGTGGAAACCAACTTGTTTTACAAAGAATTCCATAAAAATGATTTTAAGCGTTTTAAGGCCCGTGCAATCTTGGCTATCTCTAGATCTTATTTGACGTAGAAATGGCCCCAGAATGACCTAAAATTGACATTGAGTTATATCCTTAACTACACACAAACGTAATGAAAAAAACCCCAGCACAATATATATGAAATGAAAAAAATCCCTCATTTCACCCTAAACTGACTCTAACATAACCCCAATTCCAATAGTTAACGTGATATTCATATCTGCGCTAAAATCTTGCACTTCCTTAAACATCTTAATCGTGGATACCCATCGGTAACAAACATCACGATGGATATTCAGTTGAGAAGGTCAATTTTGACCTTATTTGACCCCAAAAGTGACCCCAACATGACATTTAATATCCAAAATCCCGGGGGAAAAAATTATCATGGTTAGACATTTGTAACAATGACATAACATTTTGTGTTCATGGCCGGCCGTTTTAAGGCTTACTTACCTGCAAGGACTCTTGCTAGTATCAGCTACCGCTGCGACAAAATTGGTGTCCTGCGTAGTACAGGATGCTGTCGCAGTCACACAGCCTGTAAAATCTGCATGGGAGTTATCTGAGGGGGAACAAAAGTATTCCATTATTAAAACATATATATATATAACGTTATAGCCTGGATTATTATTTCATGTGATTACATGCAATTTTTTATTCACAGTTACTACGGCAGTAGAACATATGCAATTGATGGAACGTTGTAAACTTGAGTATCCCACTTTTTTCCGATTCGGGGTTTTACTCGTGAGTTATTTGAAAGGTAAAAATTGCCTTCTCTAGTGGTTATTTAGATATAAATATTTTATTTTATACTTGGTGATGAGATAGTAAAAATTATCAATCGAATAAAAGCGATATATTCACTGCAGTGATGATATGACAAAAGACGTCACAGCGCACAAATACATGTCCCCGTGGTCACAGTGATAAGGCAATTGACCGAACATCCACAAGGTTTATGCGCCAAACAAAAACAAGCTGAATATTTTAAAAGGATTTGTATGTTATTATCCCTTATGATGACCAGATTATGACAGAAAATAAAACACAATTAAGGATTGACTGATTTTTTCTTACGTTCATTGGGGTATGAACTTAAAAACCGCTGTGCAAACTGTATGATTCCGCGTAGCTAAATTAATCAAGCAAAAGTAATTCAATAAGAGAAGAAATTGAACGTGAAACGAACGAATTCTTCGGTTTAATTCTTGTAACGGGAAAACCCCTGCGCGTATAAATACAGTCAACAAATTTCGTAACTCCTAGCAACGTCTCAGTGGACGCGCACGTCAGTCGGTAGGCCTAGCGCGGTTCAAACAGTTTCCAGTTTGACAGTTTGTTGCACATTGTGTATGGAGGGAAATTTCTCAGTCAGGGATAATCATTAGGTCAGGAAAACTGAAACACACAAGAAATTCTGCGAAGGAAGAATGAGATATGAAACCATGCAGAAGAGGAAAAATTGTTCGAGTTGAGTTGGCCTTGCCGGGAATATTCCATTCAGAGCCGATGATCAGACAGGGCGATGCATTTTCTTGCTGTTTTACCGCGCCCCGGGTAGGCATACGGAGGACGATTTCACTGATCAGTGTGTTGTTCTGAGCTGAGGAACATTCCCTGTCGCAGTTTATGACGGAACTTTCTCCCTGTCGGTGTCCGCTATCAATAATGTGACGAAACTCTTCATCCTTCATCGCCTGTACCCGTCAGACGTGGACTGGAATCGATGGAGTGCATGTGCTGTGTGTGTTGTGTTGTGTTCGAGCGGACGCATAATTTTGTGTGATATCAGAGACAGAAAACGCGAAAATTGATATTCTGTCACAGACTTCGAAGTGTATCAGTTCTGGTGAACTGATTCCTGCCTTTGTGAACAGAGATTGAGCGATGATGTTGCCTCACTAAACAGAGGTTTCTGTAATCCAATGACTTCCCAAATGACACCTCCCTGGACTGGAGTGGATTTGATTTGACATCTGCTGCATTACGTGGCTGGTGGCTCTGAGCACACCGCTGACGGCAGCCGTGTGACGGTGTGCACTGGAGAGAGAGATTGATGATCTCGCCCACCTGGCAAACTCTCACCCGCCCCCCCCTCGCCTCACTGCAATTTTACACAACAGCAAAAAGGCGGGCGGATGAAATTCCACTCCTCGGGAACGGTAACGAATGAATGGATTACCAAACTCTGTATCTCAAGAGAACCAGAGCTCAGGTAGGATGTGGGTTTCAGGACTTCACCGGGTGTAATAATTTTTTTATAAGGATTTGTGGTAAAAGTGGGTAAGCGAAAACCTAATGTCAAAATCTTGTTCAAGGTCACGGAGATGTCGACTTCTCGCTGATCTGATTTCCAGGACCAACAAACATTATATCGGCACTTTTCTCTTCGAAATTCTTGTAATTTTACAAACAATTTTCTCAATACAAATAAATATTTAAATTCACTCTTTCCAGTTGGTTTTAGGGTTTTCTGTTTGCATTATTTGAGCAATATTATTTATGCACTAAAATCTGAATCGATTTACACTACGACCAGTGATCCAGTGCTAAAAAGTAGTGCAGTTGAACGCGTGCACCTACATCAACACGGGTACAGCGACAGTGACTGCAGGGCCAGCGCAATGCAGAGTGCAAGACGAACTATCGCGGAAAATAAAACATATTCCTCAGTTGAAAGCTCGAAATTGAGATCATATCATAAAAATGCCACACCAAAGTTGATGAAAAAACATGAAAAACAACTTAATTCAACGACAGTGAACTCTTGTCAGTGAGTATTCATTCAGAATGGGACAAAATCACAATGATAACTTCGTAGGCCTACACCACCGTCGAAGCTCCACACAACAACAACCACGTACGATCGGTAAATCGAAATCTCTCTATAACTTATCGTAACCATTCGATTTCGCTGAATTAAAATTGTGCTATATTTGAGTAGACATTAACGGTATCATGGGCGAGTGAAGATTTTATTTGAAATGAGAATATTCTGTGCAAAGACAAACACAGTGTTGAGCCAGGGAGGTTAACGAGAAACCAGCGCGTCAGTCCTGCCCGAATGTAGACAGCGAGACGATACAGGATCGACCGTGCTTTTCTGCCGAAGAAAAATACCAATTTTCTCACCCCACTCGAAGAAACAGTTGATATATCCTCTATATATAGTTTGTTCGCATCGAAAGTCAGTCTGATGTGTATGTTATATACTGTGCCACGTTGAAGCCCTAACCATCGCAACGGCCAGGCCTGGGGGGGGCATTCTGGTCCGACAAATAAATGAAAGCTGACTCTCCGCGACTTCTTACTTTATCATATTGGGGTCTTTTCTTGCCTATTTTCATAACATCCCGATCGAAGGAGTTTGGCTAAATGTGGGGTATCAGAAAGGTGATGTTTTCGCCATTTTTCTTCAAATTACTGCTTTTTTCGCGGAAAATTGGACAAAATGTATTTTATTTCACATCAGAGTATTATTTACTAATTTATTATGCAGTTTTTGCAAAGAAAACACAAATCTGACCGAAAAATCGACAAAAAATGTATGTTTTGAAAATGACGTCATTGTGACAGGCTACCTCCTCCGAAAATCCACTGTATTCTCGGGTCTGAATGTTAGGTGCCGAGGGATGCTTTCCTGTAAAATCAAGGGTTGTGTTTTAGTCACCAGACGTCAATTTTCCCACCTCTTGCATATCGCCCCAGTCACCAAAGCTGCCATCTTGCATTTTAACATTTTCTGGTAGGGCTTGGCCCGAGGGTATATTATGGTAACTTTCAGCCCCCTAATTCAAGGAGTAAGAAGAACATTTAGGGAGTGGAGGGGCGAAATATCATCCCCCATGAATGCACAGGTCCACCAGAAGCCCAGGCCAAGAAGGTTTAGGAGTCGACATGACGGCCCTTAACATCGAAAGGACTGAAAAGGATGTTAAAGGCCGACAATGTGGCCGCCGAAGTTCGTTCTTGGATGACCTTGACCTATTTTCAAAGGTCATTGAGGTCATCATATGGATAAAATGATATAGGTTTGTTAAAAATGAGACAAGTTGAGCTAGATTCCCATTCTTGGCTTCTTCGAGATCAAATTCATCAGAGACTGAGGTCAACCGCAAAGGTGACAGAGTGCCGGTCATATTTGCTTGCAAACACTGTCAAAGCATAAACACGTTATGTAGATAGGTTGGAAGTGACTTCATGGCCTGGGACCGTTTGGTTTACGATATCACAGTCTTGGGTGTCAATGTTTTTGTTACCTCTTGGGGTTCTTAATTATCTATTAAAAAGGCCAAGATGATCGCTCTGGTGAAGTCACAGTTAGATCATATTCGAAATAGTCATTAATGGTAGATTTGTCAGTCAGGTATTCGGAATAGTTTTTTAGTGCAAGTAAGATTTTTTCATTATAGACGCTGGTCATGCTGTTGGCGGTAGCTGGCTTGAAGATGCGTCTGGTGCGCTTTGTGATGCTGCACCAGCAGAGTATTCTATACTCCATTAATTTAACCCAACTTTAATTTAAAGAGTGGTGGAAAACGATGTCGACGTACTGATTAGAAGTCATATGACCCCACAGACAAATATACTGACCGCATATTTCTAAAATCATCACAAGAACCAGAAGTGATCCATGTGATGATTTGTATCCCAGCCACGCTTTTGATTGTAGTTATGCATGTGGACATATTCATGTGGACATAGTCATGACTAAATGATGTAACCTTGAAAAGAAGATATCGCTTCTCACGGAAATCACAAGTAAAACTTATTCCCCACACTCCGGTCTTTACAAACACGTTGGAACATTTCAGATGATATTGCGGGACTAAGGGTCGACAATGTCGATATTGTGTCCATTGCGATGTCAACGTCCGACCTATCGGTCCTTTAAGGCCTGACTAGTCGACCCTTAACGTCGCGCTGGAATGGTCGACATATCACATGTTCTTCTGTGATCGGGTGCAGGTAACTTTTTACTGCCGATCATTCATGTTTACAATTTCAAAAATCTCTTGGGCCTGGATTTCATCATGCGTCTGCATTTAGTTTCTTCCACCGTCACAAGTTTATACATATATACATACATACATACATTCTCTCCCATCACTACGTCACCTTTCCAACATCCATACTATTGGGAGATCTCGAGTCGACTATATTTTATTTACTAGCCTTATCGAGAGAATCTCCCCGGTGAAAGCAATTTGGTTTTCAGTGCTCGTCTGTGCATAGTGCTAGCCAATAATATAGTTTCATTTCAGGTTTGAAGCGGTTCTGCAGGGCACCCTCCCAAGATAATTACAAGTGTCTGGCCCTGTCGTTCATTAAAGAATATCCGCAACCATAATCCAAAGACCCATTCCGTATTCCATATAACAGTACTAGCACCAAATCCAAAAGATAATCATAAACATAGGCTAGTTTCCTGCAAGAGAGAAGCGGTCAACAGTTTCCAGTGATGCCGGCAAGACAAATGATGTTCCGAAAATACCAAATCCGTATCGCTGATCAGTATTCTTAATCCTTAATATTCGTTGTAAAGTCTTCATCTAGAGAATGATGTAAGGGGCTAATATTTGAAGGTCGTGTAATATGAAAGTGTCTCTTATTTGGTATATCCTTTGTGAATGTGGTAAGGTCATATACCAAAATATTCCTGGTCCCATGGAGAATCTCATTATGACGTGTTTGACATGCAAGTTTAACTACATAAATAAAAGTCAAAATACAAAATTGTTTGCTGGACTACAAGAAGAAGTCCATAAAAAATGTACTTTTAAAAAGTCTATATTGTCTCTGCTACAACAAAGACTTTGTTAGAAGAGAAACCTGCATTGGATGATGAGTGTGAGTCAGGTAAACTCCTGCGACAAGGTGTATTGATTTGAAAAGCTAATCCCAGATGCATGTACATGTAGCCCAGTTTGTCCATAGGGTAAAATGACCTGATTTTTTTTCTATTCAATCCCCAACTGCATATTGTGTTCCATTCATTCACATCCTATCCTGTTTCTACTTGGTTTGAAATGAAGCTGCATAATTAATTGTCAAATGACACACATATGTGGAACGATACACATGTCAGATAGGCTCAATTCAGACAAAGTGTATAGACTTGGACAATTACATGTACTGATAAAGAAAAAAACCTTTATAAATACTTCCCAAAATAATTATCTTATTTAACAGAATCCTTGTTGTAGCAGGCACAATAAAGAATTTTCTTAACTGCTTTTCAATATTTTGAGTTCATTCTTTACGGCCTTCTACTGACAGTCCTAGAAACAATTGGTTTTCATGTATTTGTATTTATGCAGATATACTTGCATGTCAATCTTGTTATAATGTGATTCTCCATGGGACGGGAAACATTTTGATATAAGACTTTACTATACCCTAACAGAATACACCCAATAGGAGACTTTTCTATTCCACGACTTTCAACTAACTGTATATCTTATAAGAGATGTTCGCTTCAGAAGGATTGTTTCTCTTCAGAGTCGATCTCGTTTGGTTCACGTCGTACTCTATTCGTCTAATACACATAGCTTCCGCAGTTCCATCTGCCTAGCGAAGTGAACAAAACGTTCATTGTCTCACTCCGAGCTGGTCGGTATATTGTGACGTAATGCTCAAATATTTCCCGACTCCGCTTCAGCCCTGTCAGGCCAGTCTAACAATAACTTCCGGTTCGTTTTCTCATACAGTTACATGTACCATGCATATTTTTTCTATTAAAATTACAACTATTTACGAACAATAAACTAACGTCACAGGACCTACGACGTAGGGTAGGCATTAGGACTCCGACACTCACTGAACTCTTGGAAATCCCTCCCGCCTCCCAGTTAAAATCCTGTCTATATTACGATGGGCAATACCAGTGATTTTCATCAAAAAATCACCGGAAATTTTCATCAAAAGTAATTCAGCTCAGAACTTGCTGATAACAGTCCCCTAATGCACCTTCATGCAAAAAATCAAGGTTCTAATGTCAACTGTTCTCCTTATTTTGTCGACGAAAGGATTCGGTTGAACTCATTCACTCACTGACTGACTACCGGGCAATTTGCAGATGGTAGCCTACTTCGTAAGAATATATTTCGCACAAACCGAACTCCTCCTCGTTGCATGCATATCTGTCGGCCACGTGGATCATCAATTTCCAATAGACAACTTGATGGGGCTAGTGCATCGTCGCTCTGAAGTGTTTGTATGTAGTATCGCTCAGGGCGGTGCTGGGAGCCGGGTGGTCATGTCATTCAATATGTCCCCATGAACAGCTACAATCAAAGCGTGGTTGGGATACACATCATCAAAACGATCACTTTTAGTTTTGTGGTGTTTTTTAGAAGTATACAGTCAGTATATTTGTCTGTGGGGACATATGACTTCTTGTCGGTACGCCGGCATCGTTTTCCACCACCCTTTTTAATGTTGCGTTTAATTGATTCTAACTTTCGTACGAAAAGCTGAATAGTTGGATCGGACGTCTACACTGAAATTTAAGCATTTATATGAATCACACCAATGAATCACACAATAATAATAAGCTCGTGTGAATTAAAATATGATGATGGGCATATTAATCTCTCAGCGGAGTAGAGGAATATTATATTGCGAAATCGTCGTATTGCGAAATTGCTGGCCTAGCTGTATCGATTTATCCGAATTCAGTAGAAGGGATTTTCCAGGGCTCTGTACACACGGACCTTTGCTGCTGCTATGTGATTATTCTTATTCACAGTAGAAAAAATAATATTACAAAAGATGATACTGCAAAAAAAAACCGGTGAATATGCCATGAAATCTTCAGAATATTAAGCGAAGATGTATCATATGAAGAAGCGATAAAAATGCAATGAGAAAACGAAAAAAAAAAACGATAGGTCTGTATCGATATTCAGATGCAAAATTTCGACGATAAGAATTTCAAATAAACAATACAGTTATATTGTGAAATATCGATTCTTGACCGCCATATAAATGGATAAAAGATATGTAAGATGTCGATTCTGGACCACCATATAAACTCATAAATTTCGACTTTTCATTTAACAATTTTATGTAACTCTGTGTGCATGCAAACCTTGGTATTATGATGTGTTTTGACAAACCTATTTCTGAAATACTATTCCATGACCCTTTAGGTCGGTTATGCGAGTTCAAATTTATACAGATAACATAGAAACTGTCTATGTAAGTGTAATGATTTAACCTTCGTTTTGACGAATGAATTATACAATGCGACAGTTTTGTGATCTGTCTGTCATAATCGTACCGAAGTGTAAGGACATCTACAATGTATGTCGGGTTAAATTGACATTGTAAACGTCTAGTACTGTATATAACGGAAAGAATGGCACATTATAGGCAGACTAGTAACATCAGGTCTCCATGATGACAGTACCATCAGATCTACAGAGGCTCATGCTCCCGATAATAGTTATTGCTATCTTCAGTTTCGAAAAATGACTGTTTACAGAATAGTCTGCCTACCAACTGATGCCTGTCATTCCTAAGTTAGGTGGAATGAATTTACAATAATCGGCTTAATATTCAACAAACGTTTTCGTTGTATCCTCTCTCATTTAAAGAGTTTGCCAAGACTTCCAGAAATCTCAGAAGCCGAACCTTGGAATCTATTATTGTTCAGAATTTAATGAAGACGATGCCTGTGTCTTGAGACGACTTCGCGTTACAACATCTTAAAGATCACACGCGCACAAGCCCTGTCGTCTGGAAGACCTCAAATTTCATAATATGAAGAGCGAAATACTATAATTTCGACGAGTTTTTGTGAGTTTTCCCCATTCTAAAGTTCAAAACATTTCCCGAGTGGTAATATCCCCATGTTTACCGTCTCGGTTCAGGGTCAGTTGGGATTCGTTTCCATGACTAGTTTATGTAATTGTTACTAAGATTTGACAATTGACAGGCGGATACATGTGCACGAGTATATGCTGCCTATGTAAAGACTATTACATTTCTAAATTTCTCTCAGAATTTGATTATAATTACAACATTCATCTACTTCTTTGAATGATGGGGAAAAAATATTATACTGTACAATATATGGAGTAATCACTAACCTGGGGCGAACAGAGCCAGAGTCAGAATCACAACAAGAATCATCTTTCCTGATAAGTAGCACAAGTCAGTTTCTCAGTTTGTTTCTCCTGGCAGTTAGCTAAGATGTGATCGGGAAAGGTGGCTATGTTATTTAATTGATATGAAATGACAGTAGATACGATTCCGAAATTCACTGACTAATCTATATACAAGTATTGACTTGGTAAACATCCCGTGTTCGTGATGTCGCTATGCGACATTCATGTACTCGAGTAGGAATTTATATTTTTTTTTTCTTTACTGGCTTATATACAAACATAATTGTATGGTGAAAGTATTGATCCTACCAGGCGTGGCGGGGGGGCATATGATACAAATCCCTGAAACGGAGTAGAGGAATATTGCGCAATCACCGAATTGCGAAATGAGGAATATTGTGAAATTCGCTGAATTGATCTACCAGAATTTACTA
This sequence comes from Hanleya hanleyi, assembly GCA_036873755.1. Taxonomy (NCBI): domain Eukaryota; kingdom Metazoa; phylum Mollusca; class Polyplacophora; order Lepidopleurida; family Hanleyidae; genus Hanleya; species Hanleya hanleyi. Next base: position 71,386 of record JAVTVY010025040.1, on the reverse strand, counting down.
GCATACATTTCCCCGGCTCTGTAGCCCTCCAGCTTAGGGCAGCATGGTTTGAACTATGTTTGTCTGGCACAGGAGGTAGATTAAAGAATCAAACAGATTGGGCTCTCTGAGGATCCAGTGTGATCAGTGTCTGTACAGCCTAATTTTCAAAATTTTCAAAATTCGAAAGTCTTTTTTTTTTTGTAGTTTTGGCTGGGTTTTTGTTGGGGTTGGGTTTTGTTGGGGTGTGTTTGTTTGTGTCATCGTCGCCGTGTGACCAATAAGGTTAGGTGCGACGTTAAACTTCAAACAACCAACCAACCAACCCCGGCTCTGTACACACTGGCCTTTGTCGCTGCTATACGTTTACCGGGTTTCAAAGTAGAACATACTAATAAAAGAGTATAATATACAGTTGATCATATGAAGACATTTGCCCGGGAAATGCGCTTACGTTATTTTAATGTTGAAGAATGACAATGGGGAAGATTGCGAAATTCGGTGACTGACCTAATATTCTTTTTTCTCGGTATTCGTCCCGGACAATGTACACATGCGCTCGTGATGTATCTATTTATGTCAAAGTAAGTTAAGTTTTTGATAAAGCTCATAATAAAGAAGCGAATGCGCTTTAGAGCCGAGTGATTGTTGGCAGTATTTACCTTCCTGGACGCTGCGTTTTTTCAATAAGTTAGTGTTGCCTGTACCGGGGTAACAGCTAGGTGTGTCCACATAAACAGGTCATGCTATCCAAGGTATCCACATGGACAGCTACAATAAAAGCGTACGCGGTCGAGAGATACAGGACAAATATTAATCATGAATATTGGAATGTCATTTGGAAGAATGCTATCAGACTATTGGTCTGTAGAGTCATGTGACCTCGAGTTGCCCGCCATTTGATCCTCGTCTAAGAGAATCGTCATGCGTACATTTGGAATGAGAACCATGGTATGTCTTCGATGCTCCTCTGTATTACACGGTTAATTGAAATTGAAATTCACGGTTAATTGTACCACTAAAACATATTGTCTCTGTCTCCATTATTCCTGCCAAGCTCCGATTTAGTTATGTACAGGTTCTACGTTCAGTAGGAAGGCTGAGTGTGTCAAAACTACTTTTCATTTTATGAAATGCTGAACTTCAGGTTCCACAGGTTGAATTACTCGACAAGCGAGTGGAATCTGTCCCCATTTATAGACGGTACCTTATGGTCGTTATTTGGACGTGAAGCAATGTATGACTAGTTCCTTGTTATGACTGGAGAGAGAATCTGTATCTTTATTAGGGTAATATCAAGGCAGATGTATTTTATACTCGCCCGAAATCTCATTGAAGTCGGGCCTGAGCCTTCCATGCTATAGCCACTTTTGGATATACATTATCCACCGACGCCCAGAAGGAGCATTCGGAAGACTATTGGGAATGCGTTCGTTTCGTTAACATCTGCTCTTAGAAGATGCCACCTGAGACCAACTTGACTTTTGTTTTCACGACAATAACATTCCAAAGAATGAACGTATGCTGTCTAATTTTGGTATGTGGATGCCCCATCTCTCTTAATTCTGACCACGCAACTGGATCATTCCTAAATTCTGTACTACACTGATCTTTTCATCACATGGTCTTGTCTTATCGTGTGAAGGTTTAACTGACGACCGTTCATGTTTACAAGTTGCGAAATTTATTGCACCTAGATTGGCTTCCTCAGACATCTTCACCTAGATTCAATTATTTCAATTGGCATTTTTTTCAATTCCATATGCATAAACTTAGTCTCCTCTCATTCCGTCGCCATTTCTATCACTCATACTATCAGAAGACCTCAGGTCAACGATCGTTTAGTTTCTAGCCTACCCTGCAAAAAGTGAATAATACACTTCGTGCCTACGCTGGTATATATTACATATATAACATATTACCAGCCATGACGACAGCATGTCAGCAGTGAAAGAATTAAAGCAATGTGCGCATTCAGACATTCAGAGTGCCCGTTGGGGAAACTGCTAATAAACGAGGTTTAATTTTAAGCTTGACGAAGTTTCGCTCCCCAAAATCAAACCAACACGTCACAGGAAAGCTAGACATAATATGTTACGGTGGTACAGGGGTAACCCCAAAATATTTCATTGCACGGAATGTCGGATTTGACGCCAACGTTTATATAAATAATAAAATAAGTAATTCATGTAAAATACAATTAGATGATTCAAAAATTGTAGGGGAGTATTGAGAAATTATAGTATTGCGGAATATGGTGAAATTCGGCGTACCCTAAATGATAGTATTGTGAAATGAGGAATATGGTGAAATTTGCCGTATCAGCCTACTCTAAGACAGTAGCAGTGATCATCCCCGGCTCTGTACGCACGGGCTTTTTCTGCTGCTGTACCATACCAAGTTTCACGGTGGAAGAGTTCAATATTACAGAAGATGATAATAAACCTTTAAAACGAAATGATATCAATTGAAGAAGTGAAAAAAATTACAATGAAAAAAAACGAGTAAAACAATGGGTCTGTTCCGGTATTCACATTCGAATTTTCTATGATTAAAAAGGTTTAATCAAAGAATCCAATACTTCAACTTTGAGGGTTTTTTTCTAATTCTAAACTTCAAAACTTGTTCGCATTTACCCATGCTTAACTGAGATCGGACCAATTACAGTCCCTTTGCAGGACTATTTGTAACAAAGCCTTGGTCCTTGGAATGTGGATACACGAGCGGATACTAGCTATGTACTGACCAAAATAACTCTTCCCCAAGTGTGTGATGACCTTCATTAAATTTTCAGTAATAACTTATCTGAGTAAAAAGAGGGGGTCATCATGCTATTTGTAGATTTTTCGTATCATGATGCATCATGTTGCATACATGTACGTCATTTGAGATAATCTTTTCAATCTCACACACAGTCATACATTTTTTACATTTACATATACAACAGAATGTATATATTTCTTACGAAATAAGAAATAAAAATAGGTCATCGTACTATTTTCTTAAAAATAGCAGCACAACTGGTAAATGGAGTCTTTTCAGTCCCATAACCGGGAGATGGGATAGGGATCGTAAATGCTCTAGGGGTTTCTTCTGCAACGCATGTACAAAGGTTGCCCTTTGGTAAAAGTGAATATAACTGAGATTTGGGGTACCAGAATAAAAATCTCGAGTTCCAGCAGCACCATACATCATCCTACCATAGAATATGACAAGCATCAGGTCTGACATTCAATATTCAGTCGTCGTCCATGAATAAAATCCGCGTCATTAATCCAAATTACAACACATATAAGGGAAGTGGGAAGAGGTGCCGACATACTGACTGCGTCACGTGACTTCACAGAATAGTCTTCTGGTTAACCTATTCTAAAGCACATATCAAGAATCTAACGATTCGTGATATGTGTTGTATCTCAGGTACGGTTTTATTGTACCTGTTCATGTGGCAACTTGGATGATATGACCACACGGCCCCTAGCACCGGCATAAGCGGTATTAGATACAAATCTAGAGAGCTATGATGGAAATGCGCTGACAACTCGTATACTGGTAAGACCTATTTCGTATGAAAGTTCAATACGTGCATTCCAAATGAGTATGGAGTAGAAATATCAAAAACTCAAGATCCAAGAAGGTTCAGTTTCTTACAAGAGTAAAGCGGTCTACAGCTTTCAAGGATGTTAACAAGATGTGATGATGTTCTGTATTCGAATTTCGATTTCGTTTTCCAGAGTATGGATCTCAATCACGCTCAGACAGTGCTTGTTCATTGAAAAACATGGTGATATGAAACACATGATATTCGAAAGACCCTTTTCCCGGATTGAGCGGAATTTGACACGTTACGAATCGGAGCGCCAGAAATCGCTACGATCGTATTTTGCCGTCAATATACGATATTTATCACAGACTTTAGAGAAACTTTAAATGGGGACGTTTTTTTAACTTTCTGCAATGATATTATGTGGTATTGATTCAAATCGCCATAGTCTGCACATGAGCTACCAGCAACAAATGCTACCAGACAAGATATGTACACACCGTATGCAGGTCCTCCTGGAATATTGCCATGCAGAAATGGGTCATTATCTATGTCAAAATTATAATCGTCTCTCTTTTAGTAAACTCTTTTAGAGGCGAGTTGTAAAGGTCCAGATATGGTGAACCTTCTGGGATAACAGTAGTTTCCTTCAAATCTAGTGACGGGGGGAGGGGAGTATATATCTTTCACTCGCTAATATAGGTATTATCCAGTGCTAGGATATCGCCTATATAGATTTATATTTAATGAATGAGAAGCTCGGTCGGTGGCGAACCGGAAATTCTACAATAAAATCTCTCGTCTGACATTATTTACCTCACTTTGCGTTGAGTCCTTTCATATATCTGACGGTGACATAACTCATGAATTGCCAGAGCTTTTACCGTACTGACCTTAAATATATGTAAACAGTTATTTTTATAACACCGTAATAGCATTTGTATAAATTTAGAATAAGAGGATTGAGTAGCGAAATATTGCAAAATCCCTCTATTGCAAAACGAAGAATATTGCGAAATTCGTTGTTTCGATCTACCCGCACCCAGTAGCAGTGATTTTCCCCGGCTCTTCGCACACGGGCATCTGCTGCTGCGATGTGGTTAATAGGCTTAACGGTAGAAGATTATAATATTTCAGAAAGAAATAAACGACGATGAATAGTGCATGAAATCTTCACAATATTTAAGTAGAATAGTATCATATTGACATATCGTCCTTCGGGTGAATACAGGCGTCTAGCTGTCATTCAGTTTTCAGCCTTCGCCCAACAATGAACCTCCGCGTCCATAATTCACAGATCTAATTAATTAACAGCATTACCACAGAGTTAAAAAAATGCATTCATATTGTACATATACAAACGCTAGTTTCAAGCAAGACGGTCAACAATTTTCAATCATGCCGACAGGACATCATGATGTTCTCAAAATATCAAATCCGTATCGCGGATCAGCATTCTTAATGCATGTAATTTTTTATGTAAAGTCGTTATCCAGAGAATGTGTCTCAGTCAATCATTGATTGTGGCTGTTAAGGCAGTAGAGGACGTTCGTTTCTAGAGGTTGAATGGTTTCTATTAATTTTAGTATTTTTTCATCAGGTTAAGAGAAGATGATCCATGAAAAAAATGGGGGTCACCATACTCGTTAAAAACATATGGCAGCCAAATGCATGTATACCACTTAAAGGCCATAACACTGAATACATAGGACAATTTGAATTTTTTATTCCCTGATGTTGAATAAATGAAACTTCCCAAGGCCAAATTTTTCCCAGTTTTCTATATAATGTTAAACATGTATAGTTCTTGTTGGATATGTAATAAAAACAGGTGAAAACATTAGCAGTAAAACAGATAAACTGAACTTTTCCAGTCCTATTTTCAGGAGGGTGTGCGGGCGGGGAATCGGGATGGGGGTAGGGAATATTATTGAGGATTCATTTATTGGCCATTTACAAGTTTCCTTTTTGTTGAAATTGACTAAGGAATGAGTTTTGAGAGATGTCGGAGTCATAATTTTCAACCTCGGGAGCACTTTGCACCTTCCAACCGTTGAATCTAAAGTTCCAACTTTTTGGTCAGCCCTATCACACTATCGACGCCAGTAAAACGCATAAATGGTGCTGTTGCATTTTTTGTTGATTGATATCCCATTTTTAGATGTCTGGGTACTTTTGTTAAGAAATTCAGTTTATTTTGAAAAATTATTGCCACATAAGAGCAAGAAAATATCGATCCTCACTAGCCATTTAGTTGTCATGGATGTTGAGAGCCTGCATTGCATCAAGCGATGAAAGTGGAATTTTATTGTCATGGATGTAGGGGGCCTACGTCTTCAGGTTTCAGGACAATTAGACACAAGTCACGAACTGTAACGTCATAGATCTTGCCCGCTAAGCCCGAAATCCTATATTTCCCCTCAATAACTCCCCCCATTTTCCCAACTTCTGAACGAAGATAGAGAGATTCTTATTTTTGTATAGATGTACCTCTCAGTATCTCTGGTTCTGATCAGAGGGACCCTTAACTCATTGATAGCAGACTTCAGGTGGTAATATCTGCATCTGTATATATATTGTTTGCCGAGTAACAGCAGATGATCATTAAGAACAGCACCTGTTTTACCCAGGATCACTTTGGATGCCGAAAGCTCCTCCATTTGAATTTCTAGTTCATTTGACCAAGTATGAAGATTGCCCCAGATTAACGCAAGATACTCTCTTTCTCCAGTTGCAGAAGGTGCACATATCGGTATCGGTTTTACCACATATTTTTAATATAGAGTTGGTTACAAGTACCCTATGAATGATTTGGTATAGAAAATGTGTCCATTGAGATAATATATCCGTTTTTCTAAGTCCAAGGTAATTCTTTTGAATTTAGTTCATCTTCCTATTTCTGCTGATTTCGTTGTGGTTTGATTTCAGTCTTTTTAATAGATATACTCTAAATAAATTTTAAGCATATTTGATTCATTAATTATTTATATACTTCTCGTTGATTAGTAATATTTTTAAGAAAGGTACCGTTTGTCTATATTTGTACGTTTTTCATTCGATATCTTGTGAATTATGGCACAATGGAGAATGGAACAGATAGGTTTGATTCCAAACTTAGTCTGGAATTCATTGAATTTAAAAAAAAGTGTACCAGATATGTACCACCCTCATTCAGAAGGTCACTGATATAGGATGTACCTACATCGGCCCAGCGACGCATATTGCTCAACTCCGATATAGGAACAAGATCAAACAGGAGATTGTTGTAGCTTTGGGCTGTTGCTTCGCAACATTCTACACATTCTGTCACACCAGAACGGGTATTTTATTTATTTTTGTAATACATACATGCTTGTAGAATCTAGGCGCCAAACATCGTGACCAGCAGGGCGCAATATGTTTTTCACCAATGCCCCAAAAATATCATCGTCCTACTCTCTTTACCAACTTCACTTTCAGATGCAAAGGCTTGGAAAGTTATCATAGCCAATCCACCTTCTGTTTTGAACTTACAGTTATACGTTTTATATTAAAAGGTTTTTTTCTAAATTTGATATATAAGTTGTATCAGGGTTTGGTAGGACAGAAAATCTGTGTACTAAAAGCAGAAGAACATGTGTTTTAATAACTGTAATTTTGCCTATAGGGGTCAGATTTCTTCTGAACCACCTTCCTGAAGTCGTTTTATCGTTATAATTTCTTCCGACAGTATCAATCATGTTACCGAGTAGCTTGAATACTCCTTGATCCCAGTTTATCCTGTAATGAGGACATAATGTAGTGTGACAGTCCCACCTTTTTTCTGGCCTATCCACAATGCGATTGACTTAGCTACATCGAGATATATCTAGATGAATAAGAAAACTTATTCAAGAGACCCATGGCTACACCAAGAGATTCTCTCGAACCGTCGAGAATCATAGAAGTATCATCAGCATATTTCTGAATTTTTAATTCTGTGTTTTCTCTCGTTATTCCTTTGATGTTTTTGTCTTGTTTAAGGATGTCCGCTGGTGCTTTTTGACTTTGGCAGCTATTTTGCCTGTTTTTTCCTATTGGGTTATATCCATTTCCTAGGTTAAGAGATAGGGATTTCCTTCAAATCCCTTCTGGGTTTCCTTCAAATCCCTTTTAGCTGAGAATTTTGCACAGCAACATCCATCCAATTTGATAAATTTTGATTGGCATTGTGATTATCTGCAAACAGTTAGAATATAGGAAAAAGGTAATACTAATTATATGATTTTTTCATGAATATGCTTCAAAACTAGGGTTATTCCTATGTTTTCTGGGTTATCAAATGGAGCATGGGTTAGTCCACTTAATGTTGCCTATAACTAAAAATGCCAACCTATATTTTTTTCTTTGTTTTTCCTCATATCACACAGTGATGAATGCAACAACACACATTATTCAAAAAGTTAATTACTTTGATTACCAGCAGCAGACATCCTTAACGGCGAGAGCAGGTGTAACCGCAACAAGGATAAAAATATATGGAAATGGATAATTATTATCTCAATGTGCTTGTTTTAAACTGAGCAGTATCACATCTTAGCCTATCACTTTACTCTTGAATCTATTTGCATAGTTTCAGATTAAAATATAATGGTTAAATTCAATATGGCGCTCATATAGGGTCAACCTAAAATATCGCGCATTTTCTGTTTGCTTGTATAATACAAATCATTAATCCTAGATCACTGTTCAAATTTTCAAAACCGACGGATCTATAATCATACATAGACCAATAACTTACATGTTAATCAATTTTAAATCTATTCGCATTTTTCTATAATTAGAAAGTAATGGTAAAACTCAAAATGACGGCCATGTGGGGTCAGATAATGTGAAGCATTCTTCTTAGCTTACTTATACTGTGGACTGTTAGAACTAAGGGTTCTCACATTATAGCCTGCCACCTTACACTGTATTTCAATGTATTTCCTTAGCCTTCAATTTTAAACACGACAGTAATTCAACATGGCGTCCAAAAGAAGTCCGCCGAAAATCATGTTGTTCTTTTTCTTTCGTTTTGCGCGTCATTATTTTATTGTTCAAACTGCACGAACTGTTTCAAATTGAGCAGATTCATATCTCAGCGTATCACATTATTCTCATTTTGATTCGAATGTGTCATCTTCAGTTGAGAGTATGATTGTTATATTGAAAATACCGACTACACGGGTTCATCTATCTATTGATAGGCCTTGTTTGAGTCTACTTACATAATACTCACTGAAGCAAATTATTAAGGCATACAGGACTGTAGACTTGAATGTTATTCGTCTAATTCAAGTGATTACTCAAAAGCTGAGCGGTTTCACACAGACCATAGCTGATCGTCTTTGGCCGATATTCAATCTGTTTGAATAATCCTCGACAGACAGTATTATGGTTTACATAATGGTTCAAAATGCCGATAATGTGAGGCTATCTGTTACACAAGTTAAATATGTTGTTTGTTCAATTCAAGGCACACTTTATTGCCATTAAACACACATGAAAACATTAGACTTCATAACACCGTAACCAGGTAACATGTCAACGCAGACTTAGCGCAAGTGTATTCGCATGATCCCAGGCCTGTGCTCAGTCAATAGTATCTATAATCATGCTGTCCTGCATAATCTGACGTAAGTATTTATGATTTTAAAGCGCGCATTTGTAGAATCCAATGTTAGAAAGGCATTTGAGGACAGAAAAAAAACATTAAAAACATGTATCGAAAGGAAGTGATATGTCTTGATGTTGTGTGACCTTATAAGTATCAATTTTGAAACCAGAGCCATCCGGTCCTGTCCTTCCTACTTATAGCGGCCATTTTCCTGCGGAAAGCGAACCATGGTGGCGAGGTTGCATAACAACGTTAGAGCGAAATAAAAACTTTACAGTAGCTGACTGATTGTCTCGTCAACGAACATTTTGAGACCATATATGCTCATATATATTTTCTTCCTATGTGTTCAGAAAAGGGCACCTAAAGGAATGACAAACGATGACACAGCATGGACGCCATCTTGGATTTAATAACGGTCTTCTGAATCTAGCTGTTAACAGGCTAAACAAGATCACAATGGAATCGGCTATTAGTTCAGAAAGTTTTATCGCCTTTGTTGGCTTTGTTTTAGTGTTGTGGTGCCACTTCTGCTGGAAGGGGTGGTGAAATTAAAAAAAAAAGATTAATTGGGACGTTATCACTTTCACGGTCAATGAACGCTTCCCAGTAGCCAGTTGACAGGGTTGTCCACCTACATTTTGTTACCACGTATATATAGAAACCACTCACGACCAACAACAATCTCTTGCAAAAGTAAAAGGGGGAAGGGCTCTATAGCCCCTGTACCAAACTATGTACAGGAACGACAAAAAATGATAGGTTGCACTTCGTAAAGTCGTAGTTGATCAAAATGGGGTCATCTTGGGCCTACTTGTTAACCCCCAGCAAATGATCATGGGTAAATTCAAGATGGCGAACAGGTGGGGCACCAAAAACGCTATGTTTCCGTTATTTTTTCCCAAACTTTCTGCTTTTTCGAAGAAAAAGTGAGCAAAAACAATTTTATTTCACATCAGATTAATATTTACTAACTTATCGTGCAGCCTTTGCGGAGAAATTACATAAATAAAAGAAAAATAAAAAATCTGACCCAAAAAAGCGACCAACTTTTTTTTTTGAAAATGACATCACTGTGACGTCATCAAACGGACAAGTTGAATTTTCTACATTTCCTGGTAGAGTTTGACCCAAGGGTATGGTGTGGTCAGTTTCAGATCCCTAGCTAGCTAGGTAATATAAATAATTACAGGTGGCCGAAATGCCCCCTCAAGCCTGAACAGATCCGAAAAAGCCCACGTCAGATAGGGTTAACCCTTTAGCATGTTGACGGATAATTTCTGGTAGATTGTCCGGCTTGGATTAGAAGAGACTTCCGGTTATGACGATGACCTAAGTAGGTGTGTGTTTAGCTCTCCTCTAACAAATCCGTCATTATCCATGTAAAGAATGTCCATCCGTCTTCCAACGATGTAAATTAATTTGGCATGTACATGTATTTATGGGGATTTCCCTCCTAACTTCGGGTACCAGTAGGGTAACTATTTTATTTTCAACATATTTCCAGACGAAATCCAATTTATCTTGGGAAGTTTATTTTCTTTAATATTTGCCCCATGATGACGTCATATGATGCTTCTATTTGAACCACAGAGTGATTGCTGTGCTGCCCCATAGACCGTTATAAATTGTTCATCTGTAAACTGTCACATACAAAACAATTCTTTAGAGCCACAGGTATATTTTCACCTTCACATGGAAAAGGATAAATGATTTAACATACTTTATACTGCTTGACATATTTGTTAATGAGATAAACCAATGAATTTATTAATTTGTTTGAGGCGTCAAATGGCGTCATTACGGAATAGAACGGGGCGTCAAATGACTCCTTATGGTAGCAAACCCGCTATGAAACAAGATTTAAGGGCCCGTTATCAGCCCTACATACCTGTGTCTATGAATCATATCATATGAACACATACTAGCTATTGAAGTACTGGTGCCTGATATATCATTCACGTCCCTAATATTTAGTTCAATTTTCAGGCAGTTTTTGTTCAAGGCAGATATCTTAAGGATGTTCCAGACCAATTCGGGTCTACGTCTACTGCGCATGTTTATGCGCATCTACCAAAATAGCGATATTTAAAGGAAATTTCATGAACGAGGAAAATATAAGGTTTTAAGAGAACGGTTGTGAAGTATTTTTGAAATGAATATAATGTGTATTCCAAATTGTGAGGCAACACGACCTCAACGACGTAACGCTGACAAACAGATTTAGCGAAATCAGGCTTTTGAAGAGAAGCTTTTTCTATAAAAATAGAGGCGTTTTTCACAGAATTCCTATATAATCCCATATACTAGAGATTGTTCATCCATTATTGTAGACCATATAAATTCCTCTCTTATGCAAAAATAAGTTTGGTGACCCTCAATTTTATTCTTTCTTTTCACCTTTCTTTTCTATTGGCCTGCGCTGCCTCATGTTGAAATTTAAGAAGAATGACATTTTATTTTCAAATTGCGTCGTTATTTGGAAAAAATATATTGCTGTTTTTCTCTGTTTTTCTTTATTTCTTAGTTTATCTTTATTGAGATTTTATCTTTTTTAAGAAAACCAAGAAAATAAGAATAAAGTGGGAGCCACGCGAGAATTTTCTCTGAAATTAGACATTTTAAGTATTATTTTCTCGTTACTGGTACAACATATGTTCTCCGTCGGCACAATCCCCTTTTGTCAGACGTGGGTATCTTACCGATTTTCTCGTCTTTGGACAATTTGTGGCGTGCCAGTACACTTTCCCGAAACATAGCTTCAACATTACTTCGCGAAGTGCGTAAAAAATGCTAGTGAAAACGGAGAAATTGAAAAGGATCAAACGCCCTTGATAGTATGTGAATTTGTGTACTGGCTAATGAGATCTTGCACCTGTATTCAGCAGGAGAAAAGCAAGCGCTGCATGTGTTGTGTGTTTTCACGCCAAATTTCACTATTTCTAAACGGGTGACAGGTGTAAGTGTTATATATTTGTAAATGTTAGATTCCATAGATTGATAATCCGTTGAGCAGGATAGAGTGTTTATTGCTCCCTTTAAAATTGCATTTCCGGACAATAACGTTAATTTTTTTTTAATTCTAGATAGATTTAATTATCTATTTTCAATGCCGGAAGAGCTTGTCGCAAAATATCTCTTGCTATTTTGTTCCTGCTGATCTGCCTAAACATGACGCCTCCTGGGGATCAAGTTAAAATAGCATTTCCAGACGATAACTTCTGAATGGATTCCTCCCAAATATAATATGTGGGTACCGTCCCTCAAGTTTTCACTTGGAATGTTTTTGTGTCGATTCGCCAAAATGTGGCGCGTTTTTATGTTATTTTTATATGTTTTCTTTAGTTAACATGCAAAAAGGGATGCATCCTCGATCGTATTCGATCGACTGTATCCAGTTATATCCTAAATTATGATGCATATTTTGGCGCAGAAAATTGAAAATGGGCTTTTTTTTAGAAGATGATGTCACACTAGCGACCATCCTGGATTGTTTTATATTTTGTTGTAGAATTTGATCCAAAGCTGTACTGTGGAAAGGAGCAGTAGGTCCTACAAATATTTGAACTACTACATGACTGCATTTTTCGTTCATGTCATTTCGAGGGCATCTTGGCTTTTTCAAATGTGGAGCATCTAAAATCCGCTACAAAATTCAGCCTGATTTCGAACACAGAACTTTTCACCCAAAATGTCTCTCGGCTACTTCAAACGAGTAATAGTGAGACTATTGCCCATATTCAGTCTCCTAGTTTGTGTGCATCGGTGCAAAGTTTCGGCTTACTTCCTATCTTGTTCATTCAGCTAACGAGTGATCTAGTTAGCGAGACCAATGCAATGTTATAGCAACAAAAATATTCAAATCACACGTCAATTCAGTATTTCACCGATTTTCCGATATTTACTGTTTGATAATAAGTTTTGTTAGAACAATTTGCATCGCGTCAAAGGTCAAGGTCACTGTAGTCTAAAAAACAGAATTGTTTTTGATTAGGTGGATACATCTGGTCCAAGGATGTGGATTTTTATCGAACACTGATACTCAAAATATAAAGGCCAGTTGGGGATCCAAAATTCAGAACATCACTAAGAAAGCTGGTCCATTCTCGCTCGTACCACGGATCAGTCTTCTCCAAATAGTGAAATTGCGAATCAACAATGCTTAAATGTTGAAATTTTATTTCTCAATTTGCGCAAAATCAAACGAAACTTTAAATTTGAACGCTCATTTGGCAAGCTGCGAAAGCAAAACGAATATTGAATTTTCAGTTTGTAAAAGATGAGGTGACAATTGAGTTGCTCGGACAATTTGTAATGCTACGCTACGATTTTCTCATAAGGGAGGGACCAAAAAGAGAACTGAATGTCCACATCTGAACAATCTAAGAAATATATTTCTTGTAAGATTATAATATTTCATATCTCACCACAGGAGCGTCAACAAGCTACACCGTGGTGGAGTATAATAACCTCCCCTCCTTTCTGGGCCCTCATGTTCCCCTATCTAAGTGTTGATTGGATTAATTACACGCTTCAGCTTGGTCTCATCGTCTACATGAAAGAGGTTCTGAGATACGACATAACGCAGGTACGTTATCTATAACTTCAATAATGCGAAATAACATAATGCATATTTCCAATAAACGGATAGAAACTTGTATTGTAAGTGCAATTCTAAATGGGAAACGATAAATAATAGAACATATTTTCTGTGGATGTTCCAAAATAATGGGAAGACTTATTAACAAATAATGTGTATTCCTATTACCTTAACGCAACATTTATGTTTGAAGTTAAACATGCATACTATGTTTTTAGCTAGCTAACAGTTTTCACCTTAAAGGAATAGTAAACTCTGTGTAAACTCGTGCTTGACATGACAGAATTATGCCATCAGATTCCAAAAACACGGGTAGAAAAAATTAACAAAATTCTACAGCTGAGTAAACACCGATTTATCGTTCACACTTTAACAATTTATGATCTGCGACATGTTGGAATGACTGTGACGTTTGTGGGCCATACTATTTTTATGTAGACGGCGCTGCGACAAATATACCTTTGTCATCCGGGCTCTATCCCATAAGGTAAAGCATTAAACAACAACAACGGCAACATTAGCAGCGTTTCTTCTACTGCTATCGGGTGATGTGGCCTGATATTCTTGCCTCAGAAAGAGAGCTTGTGAAATCATATGCAAAATGCCACATGTCAACCTGTATATCAATTCGACATTCATATATCACGATCCTCATAATCGTCTCGGAGCGTAAAGAAAGGTCCACCGATCTGTCAAAAGCCATCGATACAATAATTTACAATTGGTTTCCATGTTATTAGCTACTCTGCCTGGGGCCCAACTACGTCACAGGAATAATGTCAGGTGATATTTAAAGGATTTTCATTGGCTAACGGCTCTCGGGCTTGTTAAAATGGCGACCTCCACGGATTCTTGATCTGGGCAATAACTCTGATGTTCAAAATGTTCTCATTCATTCGGAATTACTAGAAAAGCTGATTTGTTTTGTTTTTCGAATACTAATGATATAGTTCTTTCGATATTCGTATGCATCGTCTTAGGGTTTTCTATTCCTTTAATAATTGAATTTCGGATTCTGTGAATGGTGGAGACATCGTGGAATAATCTCATATTCTAGAATGTAGAATGACTGAGGACTGAGGAAGATAAACTCTTTATCAACCGATCATGATGCCCATTCTCATCGTGAAAAATATTGCGAAGAACACCTATACTTTTTCACCTACACCTATTCGTTTTCGTTCAAAATCCCAGACGGGGTGCCAGTTCTGTACAATACAGGCTTCTTGACACTGGTCATCCGCTCCATACAACGATAAACAACACCACAAGGTTTGTGAGATAACACCTCTTGCTTCCCCTTTCGCCAGTCAATCAAAAATATTGTAAAATACTTTTTACATCACTAAAGCAATTCAGTAAATCGTGATGGTATAAAATGAGTATTCAAAGCGAAAATATACACGATTTTGCAAATCAGGCATGTCGAGTGGCGAAGAAATCAAGAAAACATTTCTTCTTTCTCGAAATATTTTGGCGGACATTAGTCATCCGAGAACACCCAAGATGGAGCATATATTTCTAAAACCGGATGGATTAAGTTGACGACAGTGTATACAACGTTGACACGAGCCCAAAGTGAATTATTGTAAGGCGAAGCTAGAAACAAAATATGTTTCTCTCCGGTGAATGGAAATATCATTGATTTTTTTTCTCAGAATGGAATAGTCTCGTCCTTACCATTCTTGGGAGATTTTGTCGCAGGATTTTTCATCGGTTCACTTGCTGATGTCGTTCAGAAGCGACGTCTACTAAGTACTGTCAACACTAGACGACTGTTTCACCTGGTGTGTAAGTATTTTATTATTATCAATCGAAATACGACCGTTCTATAAAGTGAGCCAGAAACCCTATAAAGCCAGAGCCCTTCAAATAGTAACCAAAGTGTAAGCAATTTAGCATAACTGCAATATGAGATACACTTATAAACAGTTACACAATTGGCTTGTTATCCACCTGGCGTGCAGTATTGATTCGTTTTTTAGGTGAATAATAAGTGAGATAAATAGGCAATTATTGTTTTAGTGAGGGGGTGGGGGTGATTTCGAAACGGAGGAGAATAGAGAACTGAAAATTTGCAGCTTATCAGTTTTACACATTGTGGTCATTGTGGGCCTATTTAGGCCTATGATCATGCAGATCATGAATAGAAAAAATGACGGATAGTTTGGGCTACCAGAAAAGTGATGTGTTTATTATATTTTGTTTTGCTTTTCTGTGGGAAGATGGTTTACTTCAAATCAGTTGATTGTTTACTAATTTATCGTGCAGCGAACCAAATTGCTTGAATAAAAAATCGATCGAAAATGCTTTCTGGGAAAACGATCTTGGATCTTGGGTCGGTGCTTGACCCCTGATCGATCAGACTAGATATGGTTTCTCCTTGTATGCTATAATCGTCCTCATGAATCACATGCGAAACTCGGAAGATCAGTCCACTTGGGAATCCGTTTGTTAAGACGTATTCGCGGTTATTGATTCAGCGACGAGCACGCCTATCTTACATTAACTGTGATGAGTAAAAAATATTATCTTGCTATTACCCTTACCGGACATGTGAACAGATCCCTACCGATTGTGAAGTTTCCCTCTGTGAAAGTGCGCGTGCACAACATGGCACTAGTTCATTATACTTCACGTCGAAATATACGTCTTTGGAAAGCCGTGTCAGCGCCACACAGATCTAATCTGTTATTTTCACTTACCATGCTTTGCCTTTGATCAACGGTCATCAAAAGGAAATTTCCGAAGATCTGAACATCCATTTGTAGCAAATACCGCACTCTCGGTATTGTTGTGAAACTGAATGCAAATTTGTCTCAATTATTTCTGTTTATTGTTGCTATTATCTTTTGTAAACTACCAGCTTTCATTGGTATGGGCACTTTCATGACGATAACAGGATTAGTGTCGTGTGCAGACAGATCTATAGCTGTCGTCTTCCTCACCATGTCCAGGATCATGTACTCTTTCTCACGAGGTGGCTTCGTTCCAAGCGTAATGGATTTCGCACCAAGGTGTGTTGTTTGTCCTGTCGTTACTTGAATAACTCTCATGTTAGCGGGTAATCTGCGGCTATTTGGCTTCAATCTTGGAATCGATGGCGCCTTTCTAGTGGACCCGATATCTCTACCTATATATCATAGTACAATAGGAGCCATCGTACGAAAAAAACCCCACAAAATTAAAAGTAAATTTGAGGTAGGCTGTTGGTTATGCTCTATAACTCAAATTCGTAGGACCGTGAGGATTTCCAGGTTGATATTGGAACGGGAGTTTGTACAATAATGAAAACAATTGTCGAATCTTTCAGATATGCAGGGGAGATAACTGGCATACTGAATACTGTGGCAACAATTCCTGGTTTCGCTGCTCCACTGATTATGGGTTGGCTTACTCCAAATGTACGTACTACAATGATTTAAGACAAACAGGTTATAATTAAGAGACACGCATTGGGCGTGTGATACCTAAAATAACAAAATTAAGCTGCCGTGCAATAATCGTAAATTGCATAGCTATGTGAATGTACGCCATCTTCTTGACCACACTTCTGCTACCAAAAATGTCTGAACCTTGGAGTTCTGCTACTCGATGTAGACTGGCGGTGAAAACCGTGTCTGGTAGTTGCTAGTGCATACAATTTCGTGTGTGTGTTAATAAATAAAATGACGCCATTTTACGATAGAGACTTGAATATAACTTTGGCTAATAAAAATTCCTTTTGGTTTTCAGGGTACACAAGAAGAATGGAAACACGTGTTTTACGTTGCGGGGGTGATGTCCTTATTTGGTGCCATCGGATTCCTGGTTCTGACGAGAGGGGAGATACAACATTGGGCCAAGTCGATCGAAATAGAACAGGAAATGACAATTGAAATGATCTCTTCCAGTGGTTCCAGTATAAACAATGGAAAACTGCAGACACGTTCGACTCCAGAACATTGTACTTAACAAGTCCAGGCAATGCACATGTCACTAGTCAAATCTGGATTTTCCTATACCGCAGACAAATGAGTAGTTCCGGTAACATAAAAACAACTCCAAAATAAAATTCCAGTATCACCAATATAATAATTTCAAGCTGTGATTCGTACCGACAAAATACCCAAGTTGTATATTGCTTACGCTCAGAGTCAGAAGTGACGTGAAACGACGTCGACTGAGCTTTGAAGTCAGTGTTCAGCCGATTTTGGCTTTGTCGTATACATTTTAGCACGGATGTTTTATATATTTGAAACGGCTTTCGGAAAAAATGCACGAATAACAGATTCACATTATCAAGTGTTTTGCAGGACATGAATCCGTCATGAGCATTGCAGACATATGCTGATTATGATTGTTAATACGCACTGGATGGGGCTGAGGATTTCACACCTCTACATGTTGAAAAATCCGATTTGTATCTATATTGCATAATTTCGTTATACACGCACGTCATTACACATGTCTTGGGAAGACATTATATGAGAGTCAATTGAATACGCTTGGGAGAAGAGCCAGAACTCAAATTCAACTCTACAGTTGCACACGTGACTAAGTAAAGAACTAATGGTACAGCATTAAGTAGTTAGATGCATGATGCACCACGACAGTGGGCATGGCTAGTGCCATCTATTGTGCACTACGGTCACTCCGACCAAGTATTAATTACATTTTATTAATATTTAGTTATCATCCTATTGTCACAAATGTCTGCAAATTTCAGCGTCAACTAATAACTAAAAACTCTCTGTTACACAACGTTCACTTTATCAAAATTGGTACCTGTACTTTTCGGACACATTTTCAACTTGTATCTTATCCAAACAGAGCATCTATCTCCTTGATCAGCCGCCGGATATAGGAACAGCTTGACCCAGATGTGAAACCAGTCCTTCGAGACTCCCGGTACCAATCCATCAAGGTAGCTGACGGTTCCCATATGCCTTTACTCGGAGAGGGAGACTTCAGGATATCGATCCAGGGGACGGTGTGGAAGCACACGCTGGTTGTGGGAGATCTGTCCATTGACGCCATCTTGGGGTACGACTTCCTGTATCGCCACAGCTGTATCCTTGACGCAAGAGGCCATCGATTGAAGCTGGGAGGCAAGTACCTGCAATGCGAGGTTGTAGGAAGTTTTGATTGCTATCGTTTGGCCCTGGCTGAGACCATCACCATACCGCCTAGAACTCAGATGCTCGCCCCGGCCAGGGTGGAAGACGCACCGCCGGGGGAGATTGGACTAGTAGAGGGGGAGCTCGCATTTACGGAGAAGACCGGCCTAGTCCTGGCGAGAACACTCTCTCGAGTTGCATCTGATGGTAGTGTGCCTATTCGTATGCTGAACGCTTCCGATGAGTCCACAGTCATTCACGATGGTACCTTCTGCGGTAGTATGTCCACACTGGGTGATGTTCCGGAAGAACCTACAGAGCCGAGGGCGCGGACGACGACCCTGCCAGCATATATGCGGCCGGCGTTGGAGAAGTCCAAGGATGGCCTGAGTGCAGCCGATGACGATGACCTGGAACGTACGACCAGGGTGCAGCATCAGATAAAGACGGGGAGTGCACCCCCGATTCGTATTCCACCTAGAAGACCGCCCCTTCATGCTCGATGGGAGATCGACAAGCAGGTTGACGAGATGTTACGACGAGGTGTGGTCGAGCCCTCCGCTGGACCGTGGTCGGCCCCTGTCGTCCTGGTGAAGAAGAAGGACGGTAAATCTCGATTCTGCGTCGATTATCGGGCCCTGAATGACGTCACAGAGAAAGACGCATATCCTCTGCCAAGGATCGATGACAGTCTTGACGCACTGAACGGGGCACAGTGGTGGTCTACCCTCGACTTGATGTCCGGATACTGGCAAGTTGAATTGGCGCCTGAGGATCGATGCAAGTCCGCGTTTTCCACCCGGAAAGGCCTTTACCAGTTCCGCGTTATGCCGTTCGGGCTGTGCAACGCCCCTGGAACCTTCGAACGCCTGATGGAAGCGGTATTGGCCGGTCTGCACTACGAGACTTGCCTCATTTACCTCGACGATATCATCGTGTTCGGGAAGACGTTTACCGAGATGCTGGCCAACTTGGAGGTGGTGTTCCAGAGACTACAGCTTCACGGGCTTAAGTTGAAACCCTCCAAGTGTGTCATTGGCGCCCGAAAAGTCACCTACCTGGGACACGTCGTGTCCGGCGCTGGTATCGAGACGGAACCGGAGAAGGTCCAGGCTGTCCGAGACTGGCCCACCCCAGTCTCCCAGACCGAGGTACGGAGTTTCCTCGGGTTGTGTAGTTATTACCGGAGGTTCGTCAAAGACTTTGCGACCGTGGCAGCGCCCCTGCATCAACTTACCCAGAAGGAGAAGAGCTTCGTGTGGACCGACGATTGTCAGATCGCATTTGAGACCCTGAAGGAGAAGATGATAGTGGCGCCCATCCTGGCCATGCCTGACATGTCTAAACCGTGTATCCTGGACACGGATGCCAGCGGTTGGGGCATCGGAGCCGTTCTGTCCCAAGAGATCGACGGACAGGAGAGAGTGGTGGCCTATGGCAGCAGGGTACTCACCAAGGCTGAGAAGGCATACTGCGTGACCAGGCGCGAACTCCTGGCGGTGGTCCACTTCGTTAAGTCGTTGCGGCACTACCTCTACGGGAAGAAGTTCCTACTGCGCACCGACCACGGATCCTTGAGGTGGCTCATGAGATTCAAAGAGCCGGAGGGCCAACTCGCAAGGTGGATCCAAGCTCTGTCGACCTATCAATTTGACATCGTCCACCGACCGGGCCGTAAGCATCAGAATGCTGACGCGATGAGCAGACGTCCGTGCAAGCAGTGTGGTCGTTCCTCCGAGACCGAAGATGGAGGGACTGCGGCGGCCAGAGCTGTGACGGTAACTCCTCCTAACGATGACTTTGCAGCGGCCCAAGCTGCAGACCCCGAGCTACTTCCAGTGATTGAGTGGGTGAAGGTTGGCGCCAGACCTCGGTGGGACCTAGTCTGTCAATACAGTGGGGTGACGAAAGCGCTGTGGGGAGCCTATGACGCCTTGGCCCTAGAAGGCGACCTCCTGGTGCGACGTTGGTATGACGTGCGAGGCCGAGAGAAGGCTAAGTTACTGGTGGTCCCGAGGGCCCTTCAAAAGAGGATACTCAAGGAATGTCATGATAGCCCGACTGGAGGACACCTAGATGTGTTCAAGACGTTGAAGAAGGTGCGACAAGCGTACACCTGGGTTGGCCTGCAGCGTGACGTTCGACAGTGGTGCCGGAGCTGCGACACGTGTAGTCGGAGGAAGCAGGCCGGGAAGAAACCCCGAGGACAGCACCGCGGGATGATGACGGGTTGCCCCGGAGAACGTATCGCCGTGGACTGATGGCCCGTAATTGGCGAGCCGTTTTGTTTAAATTGATTCGAACTGTACAACTGGGACTGTGGGACTACCCTCTACTGTGGGACCAGAACGCCCATGACGAGGACGTCATGATTTGGAAAGGCGGGGGCAGTGTAACGGTTAACCGTTTGTGATTGGACTGTTCGAATCGGAGGGGGGTGTGTTACCGCTGGAAGGATGGAAGAGTCAGTTCGGGAGAGCCAGTGGTTGGAAATGCATTCCCCCGTATTTCTCGCTTACCAGAGCGAGATAGGTGTTGCCCTTTACGTGGAACATTCTTTACGAATGATGGATTGGGATGTCATTCCCATTTATGGACTATAAACTGTAATTTCGCTGTGAAGGCGATTTTTCGGGTGTTCGCAACGGCGCCGGGGGGTGAAGAGTGGCCCCGGCTATATAAGCTCGAGCAGACAGTAAAGAAAAGACAAGGCACAGCACAGACAGGCTTCCCCTCCCGAGAAACGTTGACTAAACGTGAAATCTACAGACCTGCGACCGGGTCGCCAAAGGTCGCAGAAGGTCGCAAAAGGTCGCAGTGGCTTGCGACCGGGTCGCAGAGGGTCGCCGACGACAGCTGACCCACAGTAATGATGTTTCATCGGTACCAGATGAAATGGTAATACAATATATACCCAAGTAATTGTCCTGACGGTCACGGAGAGTGAGTGGTGCGTGATTCTTACCTGAGAGATCGTCGTGAAGTTGTGTAGTCACAGGCGTGTCTATAGACGGGTCGCAGCAGCCGTAAGGGTTGAGACGCCGGGCTATACTTACCTGTGCGGGAAGCAGACTGGTGAGCTGACAAGTTAGGGTCAGGCTCCGACGACTGGGGGTGAAGAACACGCCGGGTTGCCACGTCTCTGGAGAGAGCGTCACCGCCGTGACGTTCCAACACCTGGGGGTCGTCTCTGGAGAGAACGTTACCGCCGTAACGTTCCAACGGGCCGTGACGTTTCAGCGACTTGGGGCCATATCTGGAGAGAGCGTCACTGCCGTGACGTTCCAACGCCTGAGGGTATATATATATTGGGGAGAACGTTACCGCCGTAACGTTCCAACGGGCCTTGACGTTTCAACGACTGGGTGTCGTATCTGGAGAGAGCGTTATATCCTTAACGTTCCAACGACGGGGTGCCATCCCTGGAGAGAGCGTTACATCCGTAACGTTCCAACGACGGAGGAAGAGAAGGGCCAGCAGCCAGGCCGCCCTTATCCCCAGAAGAGAAGGGCCAGCAGCCAGGCCGCCCTTATCGCGCATAGACATAAAGCACTATATTAACTATAAAGCTATATGCATACACTCTCATATATATATTATTGCCATATAACATCAAGCTTAAACTGCACACATTCTCTTCTATTACCCACATATACACCAGGGATACGTATCCGTTAACTTTATATGCACACACCAAGTGTACGTATCCGTTAACCTTATATGCACACACCAAGTGTACGTATCCGTTAATTTTGTGTGCACACATCCTCTCACATCACGTGTATATATACATCAAGTTTATTTGCATACACTCTCCTAGTGTCTGTACATATATGTAAATATCATAACGTTACATCTCCTTAGACATTCTGTCTAAGCCACGCGGTTCTACGCTATTATTTGTAACCGCGTATACTATTTGTGCAGAATATACCATAATAGACCTTTACATTAGCGTCAGTCATCCTTGTAGGGTTGTGATCATCTCTTCGAGCCCCGGATCTCTACTAGTGAAGGGGTTAACGACGGTGACGGCCAGAATGCCAGTGGGCAATCCCGGTTATTGATTCGTTTTCTCGTAAACACCACGACTGGTCCTGCTCGTACACGTTACACGGAGAAAACTGGTGGCAGCGGTGGGATCTGGCCTGATCTACAACAGAAGAGAACAACCGACTATTAGAGATGACCGACATCCACGTCCTGCTGACAACTCCATTACCCATGAGTTCCCTAGCAACACCGAGGCGTACGAACATAGCGGGCCTACGAGCTATCCTACAGGGGAGAGAGCGATTGAGGACGGGGTTACCTGGTTCAGCGACATTGGCGACGACAGAAGGCGTGAGTCCGGTGGGAGCACCGTCCGAGCTGTCAACGCCCGCCATCGTCGAGACCGAGACCTCGTCGACCCTCCGAGTGCTATTAGGGGGCCTCAAAAGCTTACAGGCAGAGATGCAGACGATGCGGGCGACCTTCAATCAGACGACGATGGGAGCCCCAGCGCACACGTCCACGCCCAGGGCCGACGAGGGTACTACCAGAACCCCCATAGGCCAGCCTGTATGGGAACAGACGATTTGCGACCGGGTCGCAGAAGCTGGCGACCGGGTCGCAGAAGCTGGTGACCGGGTCGCAGAGGGTCGCAACCTGGTCGCAGAAGGGCACCATTCAGCGGCTGATACCAGTGGGGGAGCCACAGTCACGACCATCGCCGTTTCCCGTAAGACGTTGGTTAAGGCTTCGACCTACGATGGAAGTACGCCCTGGAGAGATCACCTGGTACATTTTGAATATTGCGCAGCCTTAAACCAGTGGACGCTGGAAGAGAAGGGACAGCACTTGGCCGTATCCCTGCGGGGCCCAGCACAACTCTCTAGTTCTCTCTAGTCTGAAGATGAAACCAGGGGAGGCAAATTTCACCTGCCTACGTGATGCCTTGGAGAGACGCTTCGCTCCACCTAACCAAACAGAGCTGTATAAGTCCAAGCTGAAGTCCAGGGGACGACTGCGGGGAGAAGGTCTACCCGAACTGGGCCAAGCTCTGGTGAGACTCAGCCAGATGGCCTACCCAGAAGCCGGTGATGAGGTCCAAGACACCCTGGCCCGTGACCAATTCTTTGAGGCAATTGAAGAAGACTTACGGTTCAAAGTCTGGCAGTGTCGCCCGAAGTCCCTAGACGAGGCTGTCCATGCCGCAGTGGAAGTAGAGGCCTTCCAAGACGCCCAGCGGGGACGTCCTGATCCCACGCCAAGGGCCGCTGCAGGGGAGGACAAACCGGCTGACGTTCCAGAGGATGATGAGGAAGAGGAGGCCCGACGTCGAGCCGAGATTGCTACCCTGATGGAAGAATTTAAGAGGCGCTTCCCAGGACGGGGACGCTCAAGTTCAAGGCGGGGACAGAGAACGGGAAGACAACCACGACGGGGATGTTGGAGGTGCGGAGAAGACGGCCAGTTTAGAGCGCCGTGCCCTAGACGTTCACCCTCTCCGCCCCGGGGACGATCGTCCGGGTCCGGGAACCCCCCAAAGCCCCAGGGACCCAAGCCTGCACTTCATAATCAGGGAGAAGCGGGGATATACCTACCCGCGGTCCATCGGGCCGGCGAAAGTGATGTGCTGTGTGGACTCCGGAGCATCTATCTCCTTGATCAGCCGCCGGATATGGGAACAGCTTGACCCAGATGTGAAACCAGTCCTTCGAGACTCCCGGTACCAGTCCATCAAGGTAGCTGACGGTTCCCATATGCCTTTACTCGGAGAGGGAGACTTCAGGATATCGATCCAGGGGACGGTGTGGAAGCACACGCTGGTTGTGGGAGATCTGTCCATTGACGCCATCTTGGGGTACGACTTCCTGTATCACCACAGCTGTATCCTTGACGCAAGAGGCCATCGATTGAAGCTGGGAGGCAAGTACCTGCAATACGAGGTTGTAGGAAGTTTTGATTGCTATCGTTTGGCCCTGGCTGAGACCATCACCATACCGCCTAGAACTCAGATGCTCGCCCCGGCCAGGGTGGAAGACGCACCGCCGGGGGAGATTGGACTAGTAGAGGGGGAGCTCGCATTTACGGAGAAGACCGGCCTAGTCCTGGCGAGAACACTCTCTCGAGTTGCATCTGATGGTAGTGTGCCTATTCGTATGCTGAACGCTTCCGATGAGTCCACAGTCATTCACGCTGGTACCTTCTGCGGTAGTATGTCCACACTGGGTGATGTTCCGGAAGAACCTACAGAGCCGAGGGCGCGGACGACGACCCTGCCAGCATATATGCGGCCGGCGTTGGAGAAGTCCAAGAATGGCCTGAGTGCAGCCCAGCTGAGGGAAGTTGAACAAATGCTGAATAGATACGCTGGTTTGTTTGCGGCCGATGACGATGACCTGGGACGTACGACCAGGGTGCAGCATCAGATAAGACGGGGAGTGCACCCCCGATTCGTATTCCACCTAGAAGACCGCCCCTTCATGCTCGATGGGAGATCGACAAGCAGGTTGACGAGATGTTACGACGAGGTGTGGTCGAGCCCTCCGCTGGATCGTGGTCGGCCCCTGTCGTCCTGGTGAAGAAGGACGGTAAATCTCGATTTTGCGTCGATTATCGGGCCCTGAATGACATCACAGAGAAAGACGCATATCCTCTGCCAAGGATCGATGACAGTCTTGACGCACTGAACGGGGCACAGTGGTGGTCTACCCTCGACTTGATGTCCGGATACTGGCAAGTTGAATTGGCGCCTGAGGATCGATGCAAGTCCGCGTTTTCCACCCGGAAAGGCCTTTACCAGTTCCGCGTTATGCCGTTCGGGCTGTGCAACGCCCCTCGAACCTTCCGAACGCCTAATGGAAGCGGTATTGGCCGGTCTGCACTACGAGACATGCCTCATTTACCTCGACGATATCATCGTGTTCGGGAAGACGTTTACCGAGATGCTGGCCAACTTGGAGGTGGTGTTCCAGAGACTACAGCTTCACGGACTTAAGTTGGAACCCTCCAACTGTGTCATTGGCGCCCGAAAAGTCACCTACCTGGGACACGTCGTGTCCGGCGCTGGTATCGAGACGGAACCGGAGAAGGTCCAGGCTGTCCGAGACTGGCCCACCCCAGTCTCCCAGACCGAGGTACGGAGTTGCCTCGGGTTGTGTAGTTATTACCGGAGGTTCGTCAAAGACTTTGCGACCGTGGCAGCGCCCCTGCATCAACTTAACCAGAAGGAGAAGAGCTTCGTGTGGACCGACGATTGTCAGATCACCTTTGAGACCCTGAAGGAGAAGATGATAGCGGCGCCCATCCTGGCCATGCCTGACATGTCTAAACCGTTTATCCTGGACACGGATGCCAGCGGTTGGGGCATCGGAGCCGTTCTGTCCCAAGAGATCGACGGACAGGAGAGAGTGGTGGCCTATGGCAGCAGGGTACTCACTAAGGCTGAGAAGGCATACTGCGTGACCAAGCGCGAACTCCTGGCGGTGGTCCACTTCGTTAAGTCGTTGCGGCACTACCTCTACGGGAAGAAGTTCCTACTGCGCACCGACCACGGGTCCTTGAGGTGGCTCATGAGATTCAAAGAGCCGGAGGGCCAACTCGCAAGGTGGATCCAAGCTCTGTCGACCTATCAATTTGACATCGTCCACCGACCGGGCCGTAAGCATCAGAATGCTGACGCGATGAGCAGACGTCCGTGCAAGCAGTGTGGTCGTTCCTCCCGAGACCGAAGACGGAGGGACTGCGGCGGCCAGAGCTGTGACGGTAACTCCTCCTAACGATGACTTTGCAGCGGCCCAAGCTGCAGACCCCGAGCTACTTCCAGTGATTGAGTGGGTGAAGGTTGGCGCCAGACCTCGGTGGGACCTAGTCTGTCAATACAGTGGGGTGACGAAAGCGCTGTGGGGAGCCTATGACGCCTTGGCCCTAGAAGGCGACCTCCTGGTGCGACGTTGGTATGACGTGCGAGGCCGAGAGAAGGCTAAGTTACTGGTGGTCCCGAGGGCTTTTCAAAAGAGGATACTCAAGGAATGTCATGATAGCCCGACTAGAGGACACCTAGATGTGTTCAAGACGTTGAAGAAGGTGCGACAAGCGTACACCTGGGTTGGCCTGCAGCGTGACGTTCGACAGTGGTGCCGGAGCTGCGACACGTGTAGTCGGAGGAAGCAGGCCGGGAAGAAACCCCGAGGACAGCACCGCGGGATGATGGCGGGATGCCCCGGAGAACGTATCGCCGTGGACTTGATGGGTCCTCTCTCCCTGACGACGAGAGGAAATCTGCATATTGTGGTCATCTGTGACTATTTCACGAAGTGGGTGGAGGCTGTTGCACTTCCGGACCAAGAAGCGGAGACGGTGGCCCAGGCTGGGATTGACTTGTACGTCAGCCGGTTCGGTGTCCCCTCCCTGATACACTCGGACCAGGGGTGGAACTTTGAGAGCAAAGTGTTCGAGGGGATGTGCCGGATCCTCGGCATGAAGAAGACGCGGACGACGGCGTACCATCCGCAGTCTAACGGGCAGGTTGAGAGATTCAACATGACTCTGGGTCAGATGCTTCATGCTAGTGCCGCCCGCCACCCCGACGATTGGGATATGTATATTCCACTAACCCTGATGGCGTACCGTGCGGCCGCACACGAGACTACGGGGTATACGCCAAACATGACGTTTGGCCGGGAGGTGATGCTACCAGCTCAACTGACAGTTGGGGCTCCCCCGAGTGAGAGAACGGAGCCCGTGCCGTGGGTCGGGGACCTTCGTGACCACTTAGTCGATGTCCACGAGGATGCGAGGGAAAACAGTGGGAAGGCCCTGAGACGGCAGAAGCGTCTTTACAACCTGAAGGCCAAGGCCCAAAGATTCGTCCCCGGAGACCAGGTCTATATGCACACAGTAGTGACCCGGCCAGGGCAGATACGGAAGCTTCGAGACCGGTGGCTGGGACCGTTTGTGGTGGAGGCGGCCTTGTCGGACGTTACCTACCGGATCCGGAGTGACGACGGGAGGCGACAGGTCGTCCATGTTGACCGGGTCAAACCATGTTATCCGCGGCTGGATGTGGAGGGTGACGACACACCGTCGGAGAGCGACAGTGACGATGGCGGCGACCAGCAGGGGCCGGAAACGGCTCACGCAGAGCCTTACGCCCTGACCCACCCGGTAGCCGTGCAGCCACCCATAGGCCAGCCCCAGACGAGCCGGAGTGGACGCGTCATCCGGCAGCCGGCCTGGCAGGCCGAATTTGAGTTGGAACCGCGGGGAACGCCGGACAGCGAGTTGGAGGACGAGCCCGAGGAAGTGGCCGAGGGTGAGGCAGCCCCCACACACGCGACGACGACCCGCGGTCGGCGAGTGGTGAAGCCTCGCAGGTTGCACGACTACGTGCTGGCGTCCCAGCCCGTGTACCGTAAGAGGGGGGAAGCCCGACCCCTCCAACTGAGCGTGCAGCCCAGTGGACCTAATGTCGTGGGGCGGCTCTGCTAGCCGCCCAGGTAATTCCGTGAAGGAAATACGTGGACCTAATGTGTGGTGGCCCGGCCAGACCGCCGGAGGGTGGCCACCTGGTAATTTCGCCGGCCCTGATGGCCCGTAATTGGCGAGCCGTTTTGTTTAAAATGATTCGAACTGTACAACTGGGACTGTGGGACTACCCTCTACTGTGGGACCAGAACGCCCATGACGAGGACGTCATGATTTGGAAAGGCGGGGGCAGTGTAACGGTTAACCGTTTGTGATTGGACTGTTCGAATCGGAGGGGGGTGTGTTACCGCTGGAAGGATGGAAGAGCCAGTTCGGGAGAGCCAGTGGTTGGAAATGCATTCCCCCGTATTTCTCGCTTACCAGAGCGAGATAGGTGTTGCTCTTTACGTGGTACATTCTTTACGAATGATGGATTGGGATGTCATTCCCATTTATGGACTATGAACTGTAATTTCGCTGTGAAGGCGATTTTTCGGGTGTTCGCAACGGCGCCGGGGGGTGAAGAGTGGCCCCGGCTATATAAGCTCGAGCAGACGGAGGGAGCGTGTTCAGACCAGAAAGACAGCGCTGGATAAAGCACGTCCAGGTACAGCCTGTAACTTTCGATTTTGGCGTAATTTGCGGTTGGGCCGTAAATGCAGTTGTTTTGGCCTGGGAGTCTAAAAGCTTGTACAATCCTGTAGCTAGTGTAACCTGTAAAAACACGCCAATCCAATGAGAATTTGCCAGCTCGCATTTTCGGTGTGGAAACGTGTTTCTGGTTATACTATAGTTTAGGAAACACGACAGTGTGGCGTGTGTAGTATAGTTGTGGGGTATCTTATAATACTGTAATGAGACATATGTTTGCCCGTAGCACATTCAGGCAACTTGCATGGTCTAACTTCAGTATAAAATAAGGCTTTTAGGTCTATACCAATAGGTTGATAATTTCGACATTATTGCTGTGCTATCCCGCTGCACTGGGACTAAAGCCACAATATTTACGTGTCGATCTTGTTGACCGTGAAGCGGTATATGACAACTGCACTAATATATGCAACTGCACTAATACAGAGATAAATAAGCCAAACTCCCACTGCCATAATACAACGACGCAGACGGCCGTGCAACGCTATACGGGCGAGAACGAGCACCGTGATTACAGCCGGGCGGAGAAAGTCAAGGTACAGGCGGGCGGGCTGCTTTCATCAAGAAACGTCGGTAAATCGTGTATTCCGGGGGCCCAGCAAAAAGGTCGCAGACGGCTACACGGACGGCGTCCAGCTGGAAAGAGAGAAGTACAGATCACCGATCTTACAGGACGGAAAGATACAGCACACAGAGCACACAAGAAAGATACAGAACACAGATTCCACAAGAAGGATATGTGTATTTATCACACATTACAAGCAAATCAAGACACACAGATCATAAACAGTACAGTACAAGTCCAGACATACGGATCACAGATTATACAGTCAAGAGAGCTACAGAACACAGATCCCATAAGAAGGATATGTGTATTTATCACACATTAAAGAAAGATACACAGAGCACAGCCCACACAGAAAAAAAGACAAGACATACAGATCACAGACCGCACAGTAAAGGCAAGATACGGTGCAGGCGGGCTTCGTTTTACCGATGTAAAAGTGGTAACAAGATTTACAGACTGTACAGTCAAGCCAAGGCACAGATTACAGCGGTAAAGAACAGACAGGGTCAGAGGCAAGATACAAGTTACAGACAGTAAAGAAAAGACAAGGCACAGCACAGACAGGCTTCCCCTCCCGAGAAACGTTGACTAAACGTGAAATCTACAGACCTGCGACCGGGTCGCCAAAGGTCGCAAAAGGTCGCAGTGGCTTGCGACCGGGTCGCAGAGGGTCGCCGACGACAGTTGACCTACAGTAATGATGTTTCATCGGCACCAGATGAAATGGTAATACAATATATACCCAAGTAATTGTCCTGCCGGTCACGGAGAGTGAGTGGTGCGTGATTCTTACCTGAGAGATCGTCGTGAAGTTGTGTAGTCACAGGCGTGTCTATAGACGGGTCGCAGCAGCCGTAAGGGTTGAGACGCCGGGCTATACTTACCTGTGCGGGAAGAAGACTGGTGAGCTGACAAGTTAGGGTCAGGCTCCGACGACTGGGGGTGAAGAACACGCCGGGTTGCCACGTCTCTGGAGAGAGCGTCACCGCCGTGACGTTCCAACACCTGGGGGTCGTCTCTGGAGAGAAAGTTACCGCCGTAACGTTCCAACGGGCCGTGACGTTTCAGCGACTTGGGGCCATATCTGGAGAGAGCGTCACTGCCGTGACGTTCCAACGCCTGAGGATATATATATATTGGGGAGAACGTTACCGCCGTAACGTTCCAACGGGCCTTGACGTTTCAACGACTGGGTGTCGTAGCTGGAGAGAACGTTATATCCTTAACGTTCCAACGACGGGGTGCCATCCCTGGAGAGAGCGTTACATCCGTAACGTTCCAACGACGGAGGAAGAGAAGGGCCAGCAGCCAGGCCGCCCTTATCCCCAGAAGAGAAGGGCCAGCAGCCAGGCCGCCCTTATCGCGCATAGACATAAAGCACTATATTAACTATAAAGCTATATGCATACACTCTCATATATATATTATTGCCATATAACATCAAGCTTAAACTGCACACATTCTCTTCTATTACCCACATATACACCAGGGATACGTATCCGTTAACTTTATATGCACACACCAAGTGTACGTATCCGTTAACCTTATATGCACACACCAAGTGTACGTATCCGTTAACTTTGTGTGCACACATCCTCTCACATCACGTGTATATATACATCAAGTTTATTTGCATACACTCTCCTAGTGTCTGTACATATATGTAAATATCATAACGTTACATCTCCTTAGACATTCTGTCTAAGCCACGCGGTTCTACGCTATTATTTGTAACCGCGTATACTATTTGTGCAGAATATACCATAATAGACCTTTACATCAGCGTCAGTCATCCTTGTAGGGTTGTGATCATCTCTTCGAGCCCCGGATCTCTACTAGTGAAGGGGTTAACGACGGTGACGGCCAGAATGCCAGTGGGCAATCCCGGTTATTGATTCGTTTTCTCGTAAACACCACGACTGGTCCTGCTCGTACACGTTACATTATCAACATATATTAGTCGGGCTGATCCATTGTTAGCTGATATTGAGCTATTCATGTATATAGTCTTGTGTAACGGTCAATCTAGTAATTAATCTGGTTACTTGTGTCGTGAACTGCACCTGATATCCTACCCCGGTCAAGCCCTTAATTGATCTATTATCAGCAGTCGCAAATAGCCAAGTCAGTGATAATTCCAAATCGGGTTTGACATAATGTTTTTTGTCACAACTGTTTCATTTTGTCACAATTGAGAAAACGCGTCCTGCCCGCAGAGTCAAATTTTCGGCATCATACTCACAAACGGCACAACGACACGAGTACTAAAATGAGCACTCAATGGTGGTGGGAAAGATATCAGCGTTCTGACAAAAAGTCACATGACCTCAAAGGCCAGTATTCTGACAGAGCAAAACTAATTCCTGTGATGATTCGTATCTCAGTCAAGAAACGTTGTAGGTGTGAAAACCTCGATTGCCCTGTCAACACGGCCCCTATTATCGGCTCGAATGGAAGCCGTGGAATCTCGTAATTAAAAACAACATACACTGATGTTGAAAATACATGCCGATGTGATGGCTAAGAATGTCCTGGGGATTAGTGTTCCTTTTTATATCCTTTTCCTTTGCAGCTAAGGACGGACACTCATCTCCAATGTGGAGAAAATGTCCTAGCTAAGTTAAAAGACAGGAGCCGGACACTCGTAGCCACCGGACATTCTTAGCCTCCACACCGGCACAGGGCAAAAAAGGTCACATGACCACACAGGCCAATATTCTAATGCATCACAAGTAATATTCATGTGATACTTCGTATCTCAGCTGATTTGTAGATGGCTCAT
Source organism: Hanleya hanleyi (assembly GCA_036873755.1). Classification (NCBI taxonomy): domain Eukaryota; kingdom Metazoa; phylum Mollusca; class Polyplacophora; order Lepidopleurida; family Hanleyidae; genus Hanleya; species Hanleya hanleyi. Next base: position 39,093 of record JAVTVY010025040.1, on the reverse strand, counting down.
GTCAACACATATGATGTCAGCACCGGTGTGACGGAAACGGTGGCCCGATGCATCCAGTGTCCGGGCGACACTCGCGTCTAAAAGATCTGGATTTAATTATCCGTCGGGCATTCAGGTCTGGATTGGATTTCCAGGAGACCAAAGTCCTAACCTGGAGCCCAGTGTCCGCTTCGATCACTACTTCCGATTTTCCATCCAGTTTACACGTGAACATGTGTACCAGAGAGTAGTATAGAAAAGGGAGTCACCGCGTTATTGACCTACTTCCGACAGATGGCGCAAACAGATCATTTACATCTGGTCTTTGTGAAGTCACTTCCGGTTCCGGTCATGTTTTGTCTTTACTTACTTTCCGGTAAAATAAGTCACCGTCAATCAGCTACAAAATCGAAGCATAGGCATGTGAAGTACCACGATCGATGTGACAAAAAATTCCGATATTGTACAGACAGAATTTGTATTCGTTGTTTTAATACACAATACTATGAAATTTTGGTAAAACTTAATTCTTCAGATAAACTCAAGAAAATTTGGCTCTTCGTTAAACCAGTTTGGCTCATTCTATCGTGCTCTCTGGGAGATTTTGTTGTCTATTTTCGTCACAGGCGGAACCAGAATACAGATCCAAATTCTTATGTCACAATACCAAATAACAATAAAAAAAGAACCAAAGTATTCCACGAAGACGCTAATTTGGTTCTAAGTGGAACCAAATATCCTGAGAAACAAAGAATAACCAGTTTACACGTGAACATGTGTACCATTCTGAACCAAGATGGCGGACTTACCTGACAGGCTGGTGATTGCCCTCCAAGTATTTTTAATACTGTTAGTGTCCAGCTACCCGAGGGAACATATATAAGCTGATATTGACAACCCTGGGATACTAGATCCAGTTGGTGAAGCGTACACAAACGTACAAGCCAACGATGTCGTAAATTATGGAACGTCGGTATTGTATACACGCTATGTTACAAATATGTACAATATATCTCCTCAGACGACAACTACTGTACGTACTTCTTCATGTCGACGTTTGGAATTTCTGGTGATCAGTATTATGTTATTTGCTGGAGATGTGGAACGTAATCCTGGACCCTGTTGTGCGTGTTCTGAGGACGTTTGTGAATTCCAAAATGGATTATTATGTGGAAATTGCGAAAACGAATTTCATATAACATGTCAGGATATTAACATACATAAACTGGCTGACGTTTGGGCATTTGAAGGTCAATGGGTATGTAACGATTGCATGCCTTTTCGTTTTGAGGACTCGCTTTTTAAAGATATGCAAATGAGCGGTAAGCCGGAAAAGTCCTGCGGAAATGAACATACCTTGACCAACCCAGATAACCCCCTGTTTTCTATACCCGTGATACGACAAGGTCTTAGGATAGCACATTTAAATATCAATAGAATATACCACAAACTTGACCAGGTCAAAATGATGCTATAAGATAGACCATTTGATGTTCTTGGTGTGTCAGAAACATGGACAAATGACACTTTTACCGACGCCGAACTCGATATACCTGGTTACAGCCTGATCAGGCGTGATCGACAGGACGGCCGCCGCGGTGGGGGCGTGGTGTTTTATATAAGTGACAGACTGGACTACGTGGACAATCTTGTTTACTTGGAGGAACAAATGTTGAAAGTGTCTGTGTCGAAATTAAAAACAAGAACTCCAAGCCTATTTTAATCATGTGTTTTTACAGCCCCCCAAACTCTTCTGTGTCATTTTTTTTATGAATTCGAAGATGTAACCGACAAATTAGTGGCAAATAATGACGAGGTGATTATTCTCGGAGATATGAATATTGATTTGAATAACTCCAAATATGCAAATTATGTAAGGCTAGTAATTTTTTTGACTGACCTTCAACTTCAGCAATTAGTGGCAAATGCAACCCGCATAACGGACAAGAGTCGGACATTATTGACCATATTTATGTGACGCACAGAGAAAATATACTGCAAACAGGTGTTGTTAATGTTGACCTGTCAGACCACTGTGACCACTGTGCGTAAATTCAGAGGAAATATTCAGAAGTCCTCTGAACATACAACTATACAATACAGGAGTATGAAGAACTTTAACAGTGATCAGTTTCTAGCTGATTTGTCCCCGGCACCATGGAGTGTAATAAATGTATTTGATGAAGTGGAAGATTCATGGTATGCCTTCAAGAAACTGTTTTTGGACATACTAGATAAACACGATCCTCTGCGTAAAAGGAGGATCAAGGAAGGTTCAGAACCATGGATAAATGACGACGTTATAAATGAAATGCGCAAGCGCGATGATCTTCTCAAAAAGTTTGACTCGTCTGGAGATGTATCCTTGTTTGCAGCTTTCAAACGCCAGCGGAACTATTTAGTAGGATTCATCCGCCGCGTGAAAAGTGATTTCTACAAGTGCATGATTGAAGAAAATAGATATGACCCAAGATCTCTGTGGAAAACTATTAAATCGATCCTCCCTTCTTCTAAAACAGCGCAAATTGATACAATTCGTATAAACAATGACGAAGTTAGCGATCCCATAAAAATCGCTAATGCGATGAATGAATATTTCGTCAACATTAGGAAGCAATTATCGGGCGACTCACAGTCAAGTGATGAGGAATCTGAAGTGTTTGATAGTCGAATATCCGACGGAATCCAGTTTTCCATGCCCGAAGTTTCGGAAAAGTTTGTTTTGGACGAAATAAACAATATGAATCCGAATAAATCGACAGGATTCGACGATATCAGTGTCAAGGTGCTGAAAATTGCTGCACCTGTTATCTCATCTCCGCTAACACTGATTATAAATTTATCTCTGCAAACAGGATCAGTTCCAGTAGAATGGAAAACGGCAAAGGTGATTCCTATTCACAAGGATGGTGACAAAACTGATATAAATAACTACAGGCCCATCTCTATACTTCCTATTGTGAGTAATATCATCGAACGAGCGGTGCATAATGCCTTTTATGAATACCTGGAAAATAATAACTTGATTTCCAACTCTCAGTCAGGGTTTCGAAAAAATCATTCAACGGCAACTGCATTGACCAAACTGTATAATGATCTACTGGAAAACATTGATAAAGGCAAAGGACGTGTCAGCTTTACCCGGGAAAAACCCTCTTGCTGTCACGTTTGTAAAGCGAAAAAATTATTTCTCCATGTCAGCATGAACAGTTGTGTTTCGTACATATAAAATATCGAAATTTTACACTGAAAATTCTCACAGTCAATGGTGACGTAAAACGGCGTCGATGAACGTTGGAAAATGGGCGCTTGGTCGTTTTTATATTTTCTGGGTACATTTTCACAGGGAATTCCCTTTATATACAAAATATGACACCTCCAACCAAAATCTAATTCCTTGTTCTCAATTTTATCAAATATACCACAAACATATATTGAAATATCATTTTGGTTGCATATTTTCATGAAATTTAAAATAAGTTTTGTTTTCTCTGTTCACTTGGAAGACGGCGTTATATTGGCATTGTAACAGTCTTTTGTGTTGCATAGCTTCTTGGCCGTGTGGTTAGAGCGTTTGGTTGTGAATGAACAATGCTGTCAATTTTGAGTTCGAATCACAATTTTGTCAATTTATTTTTTTTTTTTTTTTTTTTTTTATCCATAGCTGAATGACTCCTGAAGAAATCTTTCTGGAGTAAAATAGAAAAAAATATATTTTACAATTAATATTTTGTAAGTCGAAAACCCCCAAAGCTGTTCTGTTTCCTTCACCACTTGTACTTGCGCTTGCAGTACAACGTATCACCCGAAACAGATAGGCCTAAATATTTTTTTGCGTACGATATCAATGCGTACGATATTTAATTCATGGATGTGCGTATAGTAGTAAAGTAACATAGCAATGGCAAATATGAACAGAAGTGTGCCACTCAGCCTTACACGAAGGACCTGTTCCTGACGAGCGCATGGCACACTCAACTCTGTATATTAATAGAACTGGGGAAGACCGGCCTTATTGCTTGAATACGTCATTCGTATATCACAAATCGAGAAAATCTGCCAAGAGGGGTTTTTCCCGGGTAAAGCTGACATGTTCTTTACGGTTGCGATCATGATAGACCTTAGAAAAGCGTTCGACACAGTTGACCATGGACGCCTGCTTTGCAAACTCAAATCGTACGGTGTAACCAGCAGCGCACACGCCTGGTTTACGTCATATATGCACGGTAGAAAGCAATGTGTCTCTCTGAAGGGTTCCACGTCGGAACCTATGATTATCCAAACAGGGGTTCCCCAGGGGTCCATATTGGCTCCCCTGTTGTTTATAATATATATGAACGACCTTGGAGATTTTGTGCAGCAGTGTGAAATCAACAGTTTTGCAGATGATACAACAATTCACACTTCCCATGAAAGTTTACAAACTGCGATTATCCAAGCACAAACCGGGCTTGATAACATTGTTGATTGAATACGGAAAAATAAAATGTATGTAAATATTCCAAAAACGCATTATATGGTTGTACGATCGATGCGCAAATGTTGTAAATTTGAAAATATAAGTCTCAAGATCAAAGACCTGGAATTGACGAGATTCAACTTCTCCAAGCTACTCGGTGTCTTCATGGACGAACATTTAACTTTTAAAGGTAACGTAGATTATCTGTGTAAGAAAACATCCAGAAAACTTGGTATGTTGAAACGCCTCCGCCATTTATTAACTGTGGAAACTTCTAAAATGTTGTACAATAGTTTAATTCAACCTACCATTGACTATTGTGATATTGTGCGGGGTAACTATGATCAAGGACAGATACAACGTGTGATTAAGTTGCAGAAACGTGGGGCGAGGATTATTCTTCAGGTCCCCTTCCATACTCCGTCAGTAGATATGTTCGCGCAGCTGAAGTGGATTTCGCTCTCAGGCCGTATTGAACTGCATAAAGCAGTCCTCGTTTACAAGGCTGTGAATGGGTTGTCTCCCATTTACCTCAGCGATTACATGAACATTTAAGTATTACGCCCCAAGGGTATGGAATGAACTCGGCATTGACATAAGAGAATCTCCATCAGTTCAGTCTTTTAAGTATGAATTCTTAAAATCGAAGAAACATTAATAATTCTTAACCCAGTCATGATTTTAAGTTAATTAATTACCGTATATTGTGTATATATAGTTATTTTTAAATATGTATTGTTTTATATGTTTTTAACAGTGTTTTGTACAGTACTAAATTTTTATACTGGGCCTTGTGGAAGACTAGCTTTTGCTAAACAAGCTACCCAGTCTAAATAAAGATTTTATTATTATTATTATTATTATTATTATTATATATTATTATTATTATAGTAACCGCGATTTGTGAGAAACTAAGCATCATGGGTAACAAACATGCCCGTTTGAAGATGTAATCAGTCGCGAATATCGTCAAAGAATCTAAGGCACTCGGAACTTAATAGCTTATTCATCACATATTATGGATTAAAAAAAACCTGTATCAGAACACACCGGCTAACTTGAGTATTCTATACGTTGGCCTATGGGGGACATCGACTTTTTCTCGAGTTTTCCGTGGTTTTCTATATATCTTTGACTATTTTATGCAAACAGTTCCTTGTTTAACCCTACCAGGCCTGGGGGAGGAACACTCGCCACCCCACCAAACTTTCTGCGCAACCTCCGGAAAGACAAACAATTGAGAGCTGACACTCCGTGAATTAGTGGTTTATCATATTGGGGTCATTTGGAGCCTATTTGCATAACCTCCCGAGCAGAGGTTCACGGGTAAATCTAAAAAGAAATCGATCAATAAAGGTATTTTTCGAAAATGACGTCACTGTGACATCATCAAAGCGGGCATGTTTGATTTTTTTAACATTTCGTTGTACAGATTGACGGAAAGATACAGTGTGGTAAGTTGCAGGCCCTTTACCTCAAGGGATAAGAATAATAGTTAGTGGAGGTGGGGGGAATCCCCCCCCCCCCAGGCCTGGACAGGTCCTAAACATCCCAGGCCAGATAAGGTTAAAACAGAATTTCTTCAGGTTTCTCGGTTTCTTATACCGCGAAGTAAAGCTAGCAACCGCAGTGCAAAGGCTACTCCGCGGTTTATAGGTTTATTCGACGGTTTAAAGGTTCACCCTGCGGTTTAAACGGTGTAAACGTTTCCAAGAGTTTGTTTGGTTTTCGGTGAAAAATAATAAGTAATTTATGACGACGTTATTAGAAATGACAAAAATGTAAAGAAAACATGTGATAAACTAAATCTGTTTGTAGAAAATAGGCAAAAATCGAGAACATCCTCAAGAAATGCAGAAAGTGTAATAAAAAAAATGTAATATTATATATATATATATATATAAACTGTCTATGTTCCCTATGTGTCACCCTAATTCTTGAAAATCCCCTAGGGGCCACCCTTATTCAATCTTGGATTGAGTAGGCAAATATACCCCGTGTTTGTAATGGATACACCATTAGTTTGCGAGCGCCTTAGGTTGAACTACAGATAATGTATACATATTAGCCATATATGAAATCTACAAAATATGTTAACCCTATCTGGTCTGAGCTTTTTGGGACCTGTTGTGGCCTGATTGGGAGGGGGGGCATTTCGGCCCCCCTACTTATTTTTCTTACCCCTTGAGCTACAGAGCTGAAGCTTACCACACTATACCCTTGGGTCAAACTCTACCAGAAAATGTAAAAAATCCAAGATGGCCGATTTGATGACGTCACAGTGACGTCATTTTCAAAAATGACATTTTTTGGTCGATTTTTCAGTCAAATTTTCCGAAAAAAAATGTTATGCAATTTCTCCGCAAAAACTGCATGATAAATTAGTAAATATTAATGTGATGTGACATAAAATAGTTTTTGCCCGCTTTTCATCGCGGAAAATAAAAATTTTGAAGAAATATGACAAAAACATCATTTTTCTGGCCGCCATCTTGAATTTTCCCATGATTCTCTGCTAGGGGAGTTATACAAATAGGCTCAAAATGACCCCAATATGATAAACTATAATGTCAAGGAGTTTCAGCTCTCCATTTGTTGTCGTTCCGGAGATAGCCCAGAACGTTTGGTAGGGGGCCATTTCGCCCCCCCCCCCCCTCCCTCTAGGCCAGGTAGGGTTAATTGCGGGTCACAAGGACTCACTTTTCGCATTTCTATGTAAATGCGTTATACCAAAAAGGAATAGTATCTCGCTCAAAACAATCAAAGATAAAACTCATAATAGACAGGTGGAAAATTCAGAAGAAGCCTTTAGAAAATGTTCCTGAGGCATTTTTGTTTGGTTCAAGCTGGTAACAAGCTGTTTTTGGATATTTCAAGGGTGCTGAATCGGAATCTGCTTGTTACCAGAATATCTGTCCAAGTTAACATTCCGTAAATTGTTAGTTAAAACATGACGTCAAAATAACAAAATGTAATAATTGATTCACATCTATAGGTTGGCGATCACCTTTGGACTGAATCAGGGGTCCCTGAATGCCAATGAAGAAGATGAAATATTGCTAGGGGTTCGTTGAGAATAATAAGTAATAAAAATGGATTACAAATTCACGGTTACAGCTAATTTGTTAATTAAAATTGATTGACGTCGTAAGGAATTAACTGAAACCCTGGATCGGCAAGTTGGTGAGTATCAAATGATATGAATCAAAGGCCGACAAAACATATATAGGTTATACACAAGCTGAAACTTTCTACACATAACTGTTTAGCTACGATATACTCTATCAGATATGCCAACCGAATGCTGACGGCTGCTCGGATGACAGTGACGTCATCACTCCATATCACAGGATTTGTATTTTTCTGCCAGTTTTTCTAACCTTCATTTTCTTTATTCGTTGTTTGAGCTTTCCTCGTTAACTCAGTTCCAGGAACACCTTCAGCGAAACATGAACAGATTTAACGCTTGTGTGGTAACACCATTGTCAATACAATTAAAATATCGCCTTTCATTTCAAGCTGGAGCAGGCTATACCGTTCATAGATGGCCATGGCTGTTTTCCCGAGACAGGGGCGTATTTGGATGTACGCCTGTTGAAAGTTTTCCTGTCCGGCGTCTTCGATTACCGCATCATAGCTATTAATATCTTCATGCACAATACGATTCCAGGTGGTAGGTTCTTCCTCACTGCCCTGGGATGTAGGCTACTATCTGAGATCAAACTCTCCTTATCAGCAGATAGACTCTCAGCAGTCTCTGATTCTGTATCAGTCGGTGGACTCGCAGCAGTCTCTGAATCAGCATCCGTCTCAAAGGACTCCTCGGAGTCTCAATCTCATGTATATTCTTCTCCTGTCGCATCACGTCGTAACGTTTGGTGAACGTGCTTTCCGCACTCAGAGCAAGTATAAGCCATGTTGACGGTTGAACGTCGACTGTACGTGTTTTGGTAATACATTTGGTTTTATAGACAGTAACGCACGCACACGCCCAGCTTAACACTTCAATACCCTAGTGAAATAGCGCAGAAGCTTTGATTTTCATGGAATTGACACTAATTCTTCGAAATGCGATGACCTCCGTCAACGCCCGTCGTTACGCCTTAACGCTCGTGTCACCGCTCTATCTTAATGCCTTAACGCCTTTAATGACGCGTTAACAAATGTTTCTTTTGTGCTATTGCTATGACACACGCCGCTTTTCAGTTCATGCCCGAGGTTTTCAACATCGACGCTGTTCTTTCGATTTTCATATGGACCTGGTCCTTATCCAGCAATTTTGTATGGGTCACTAGGTCGGCACACTGCTGACGTAAAGCCCGTGGTAGTCTGGGTGCCAATGTGTTATGGGCTAAAACTGCGGCTTCTTCTTTCGAATACCCTTTGTGGTGAAACTTGTTTTCTGTGGTCCCCAACGTCTCGCTCATCTCGGCGTCCATACTTTCTTTGAACAAATGCTTCCTTAGCCTCGATTTCACATTGTGTTAATTCCTCACAAGAGTACAAGCGACATGCGTAAACCATGGCTCTCGTCTCCACGGACACCCGGCGTATGATGAAACTTTCACAGATTTATGTCGTGTTTATATGCAAGAGCTCGGAGCTCGGGGATGGGGCAGTTGGGAGTTTGGAGCTCAGAGCTCGGGGATGGGGCAGTCGGTAGCTCGGAGCTCGGGGATGGAGCAGTTGGGTGTTTGGAACTAGGGGTGTCTGCGCATGCGCGCCATATCCCCTACTTCTACGACACGCCAGACCAGTCGCACGGTGTCCCACGAAACCTTCACTATGATACCCCACACGTCCCATTCGGACCAAGAATGGTCCCTCAGTCTCTCAAATACACCCCTACGCACCCCTAAAATGGCCGCTTTCGCTACCACTCATACTGATGACGTCACCAATGACGTTACAGATGACGTAGACATTCCTCAAGTCGTGATCTACACCACGAGAGCTTCAATTTGACACCCTTTTTCTACTGCGCATGCGAAGAATGAAATCAGTTCTATCCCAAACCCATCCGTCAGTTTCGGTAATTTCAGTATTTTGCTTTTATATGTTTGTTCTTCTGCGCTAATAATACTGTCCTTGATTTACTGTATATAATTTGCAACTGTTATAAACATGACGTCTTCATATCTCTAATCCTTAACAGTTTCCTTGAAGTGATGATAGTGTGAGTGAATAATGCCATAACGAGAAAAATCCAAAGGTCTACGTCACAGACAACAGCTTTGGCGACAGCTCAAGCTGAACTTAAGGTAATCAGCTAATACATCTATGTACATCATACTATTTCACATATATTTCTCCCACAGCACACTTTACAATGTAAAAGTCAACAGTTATCGAATTAATCATTACACCGGTCATCTTCACAAAATTACTATTACATTTTAAAAACCTGGATAACCCCATAATTTTGCAACTGCATTAATTTTGTACTCCAATGTTCTGATAACATATTCTAAATATTACTACACAATTTAAAGTCTATATGCAGCCTTATATAAGAATTTTAACATTCAACAGCATATTCCATAGCTTTAATACCATAATGATTCTTTATTCAACAGAACCAGAACTCCTTATATTCATTGAGCAATGCTCAAACACTTTCATCTACTTTGTCAGACTTTCTTATACAATCACTTTAATTTGCTGCAACAATCATTCTATCAATGTTTTATACACCCATGTATAATACTGTATTCCTTTCTTCAGACAACGGGACAAGATATCACAAGAAACCGGAACACAAGCCTCCAGGGGTACAGAACCAGGCACATTCATTGCAGACAGAATACCGAACACCGCGGAAATCCAGTACAGCGACAACAAAGAAAACAGCAACAGAACATCTCATTAACAAAGAGCCATGCAAGTAAAATACAGACAAAGCAACTGGTGTTCCCACAAACACAGAGCACTTGGGATTGTATATAGATGAAACGACAACAGACATTCTACCTAACACAAATCCAGGGAGATTCAATACAGAGATAACACATAAAACAGCAACTGAGTTTCCTACCAACAGACCTGCCTCTTCTTACAACTCCCTCTTCCATGTGTAAGTTGAATTATTTTACATTTCGCAGATCAGTTACGAAAGGATATCCTTGACCAATAATCGTATTCGAATCCTACCGGTGGTTGGGTGGGCACGGGTTCCTGTTGCTTCAATGTATTTCGCTGAGAAGCAACAGGAACTTGATAATATGATGTCTAGCACTGTAATATCACTTGACTTTATTGCACCATGTAACCGTCCTATCTGTGTCTTAAGTGGTGTCCTCTGTGATTTATAGGGTGAATGGAAGGTGTCTGGTGCTTCAAAGATTTTTTCTTTGAAGTAGCAGGAATGCGACTTGGGTGGGTGGTGCTTAGTTGATTCGGCGCGATATAGCTGAAATATTCTTGAAAGCGACGTTAAATTATATTCACTCAATCACTCACTTGTTCAATATCCATTCTCACATGGGATTTCTATAATTGTTTTTCAAGTATACATAATACCTGTTTCTGTGTATAATTTCAGGATGCTGGAATACATGAAGAATCATTCCATAACGTTTCTCCTGACGATGTCTTAGTAGAGGATCTTGTGAGCATACAGACAATGGACTATGCCATCCAGGTGTTGAAGGTGCAATTCGACACAACACATGGACTATATACACCATCATCTTTATATCCTGTCTGTCTCGCTAAGCAACAACAACTCCCAGAAAAAATCCCAATTGGCAGAAACTGTGTAAAAATCCACTACTGTGCTGGTCATTACCTGGTATCCAATCAGCAACATGGAAAGGTGTTTCTATATGACAGCCTTTATAGTACAGCACGCCTTCCAGCTCTCCTTGAACAACTAACAGTTCTTTACCATATTGATTCTCCAAAAGAGATCCAATGTATAGTACCACAATCTCTGGGTAACTCCAACTTGCGTGCAATGTTTTCAATCTCAAATGCATTAATATTGTTGATGGGCCAGAATCCTTATAACAAACATCTTGATACACAATGGATGCGGAATCAAACTGTTTACGTCATTGGTGTATTACACCTTTCCCAACTGTACGGGAAAGTCCTATGAGCACAAACTACAGTATTATGCAGTCCGGTGAAAACAAACCTGACTGTTTTGAGGTGCTTCCGCAGTGCTTCTACAGTCACTTTGCAGTGTGGGTATCATAATCCCTTGCAGTGTGGGTCCTTCAGAAATGCAGTGTCATTGCAGTGCTCCATAGTTGGTTTTTGGAGGCTCTGACGTGTCTTTCCAGTGCGTTTGCAGAGTGCCCCAATTATGTAAATGAGGTACTACAGAGACACTGCAAACACACCTCAATTGCAGTGTAACACTTAGGTGCAGTATTCTCTCCACCCTTGGTACCTACAGTGCCTCTACAGTGTGCATCCAGTGTCTCTGCAGTGTACCTCAATTATGCAAATGAGGTACTGCAAAGACACTGCAAAGACCTCAACTGCAGTGCCCCAATTATGTTATTGAGGTACTGCAAAGACACTGCAAACACACCTCAACTGCAGTGTAAACCTCAGGTGCAGTGTTCCCTCCACCTTGGTGCACCTGTTTGTCTGATTAGTCTGGACAAATCCTACAATAATAAAAAAAGGAATTATTCAACTGAAACAGTTTCTAATGGAAATACCATTATCTACATAAAGTCGGCCATGTTGTAAGGGAAATTGAAATCTATGATTGAACATGTTAGGAGTTTCCCGTTCTCTAAAATAGCGCTGTAAAGGTATATTCCTTTTATCGGCCAAAACAAGTCCTGAACAAATGAGTTATTTACCTAGTATGCCATAGATGATGTTCTGGTTGAGTGAAGTTTGTCCGTTGGAAGCTCGAGCTGCAGTCTCTACATTGGTGAAGAAGCAGTTCATTAATACCCGTACCACGCATTTTCCAGCTGCCTTCTTTGCCATAACTGCACTATATTCGCTGCTGTGAATGAAGTATCCATCCCCAATTGGCTGCATCTGAGAAATAATAAGGATAAATAATAACTTAATTACTTGTGCGATACTGGAACATTGTCAATGAATCAGTGGTTATTATTCATAGATAAATGATTTCAAATTGATAAAGATGCATACTGTTCTATAAAATTTGTCAAAATGATAAAGATGCATACTGTTCTATAAAATTTGTATTTACTATGTTATCACAAGCTGCAATCATGAATATACAGGGCATCAAATTACCTGATATTTCTTGGCAAGTTCCTCTGCCACTCTGCCAGCCTTCGGCCTCACAATGGATTGATCATCTGAAAAAATGTAGGAATGGAAGCACTAATATAGATATAATAATATGGCTTCGAAGTATTGCACAATTAATTGCTGTTTTGTTCATCTATGAGCCATCTGAAACAAATTAATTTGGATTAGAATTAAATGTATTGGTAGCTGAAAGATAGACAGCAGTTATAGTTTTATTGGTAAAACTGCTTTGAGTTTTGCTAGGTAACTGATATAGAGTAAAAAAACACCTTTTCCAGCTGCCTTCTTTGCCATAACTGCACTATACTCGCTGCTGTGAATGAAGTATCCATCCCCAATTGGCTGCATCTGAGAAATAATAAGGATAAATAATAACTTAATAACTTGTGCGATACTGGAACATTGTCAATGAATCAGTGGTTATTATACATAGATAAATGATTTCAAATTGATAAAGATGCATACTGTTCTATAAAATTTGTCAAAATGATAAAGATGCATACTGTTCTATAAAATTTTAGTAAAAAAATAAAGTAAAAATTTGTATTTACTATGTTATCACAAGCTGCAATCATGAATATACAGGGCATCAAATTACCTGATATTTCTTGGCAAGTTTCTCTGCCACTCTGCCAGCCTTCGGCCTCACAATGGATTGATCATCTGAAAAAATGTAGGAATTGAAGCATTAATATAGATATAATAGTATGGCTTCGAAGTATTGCACAATTAATTGCTGTTTTGTTCATCTATGAGCCATCTGAAACAAATTAATTTGGATTAGAATTAAATGTATTGGTAGCTGAAAGATAGACAGCAGTTATAGTTTTATTGGTAAAACTGCTTTGAGTTTTGCTGGTAATTGATATAGAGTAAAAAAACCCCACCGTTTTGTCCTGAATTGTTGAACTTGTCACGCTTCAATCCCTCAATGATTTCTTCCATCTCTGCAATCCTGGATCGGTACATGGTGCACTGTATGCAAGGGGCATGTGAAGGTGTTGATGCGCCTTCAGGGTCTGGAACATCGAAGTCTGACGACGTGGCTTGGGTTGACGTAACTTCATGCAGGGTGACAGGCGACAGAATTTGTTGCGGTGGTGTATACAGGTATGGTGAATGGCGTCGGAAGACTTCATGGACTGAGCTAGCGGACTGATGCTGAAATACGGCGGGGTCGGCTGTAAAAAAACTCTGGGTAAAGATGTTGTCTGAAGGGTATGGTATTTGAGGGAACAAACTGGCTGGCAGGCGGTTGAGAGTTGGTCTGGATGATAGTAGTTGGTGGACATGGTGGAAGCAGCGGAGCGTGCTGTATTCGAGCGATTGGATTTGTAGGGGAGGCAGTGATGCAGTCTGTATGGCCGAGGAGGGAGCTGGGGTGTCGCTGTCAGATTCCAAAGCCGCTAGCTCGTCATCATCTGAGGACAAATCCAAGGACTCGATGAGTTTCAACTTTGCTTGATACTGGGCTCACTTCTGTGTATCATCCGGGGTCTTCTGTCGCTTTGCAACTGTTGATTGAAATGTCAGTGTCCTCTTGGCACCTTTAGTTTGTTTTCCTGTATTAATTTAATCACATGCAAAATTCAGGATATTAACAGATAACAAAAGTTAATAGCCAGAGTGCAATCCCCATATTTCAAATCTTTCATTACTAAAATTCTGCAACCAACAGAAAATATGGTCAGGACTTCAGACGATACAAGTGTTCTTTTGATTTGTTAGAAATCAGATTTTTGTAAATAAAGATCGAAAATAATACAAAATGGAAAGTATACACCAGTAATGGCTTTGCACGTCAATTAATACCATTTTAAACAAATATCAAATACTAATTTATAGAAAGTTATACCTTTTGGCTTCTCTGTTCTGGAGATGACCCGACCTGGAGGCGTTTCTCGTTGTGTCTGTCTCTTCCTTGCCCTATTCATATTTGAAGCCTTCTTCCTCAGCCCAGCAGTCTTTTCTAGAAGAGATCATGCATTCATGTGAGAAAAGTGTATTGCGTATATTATCGGGGACCGAGAAACTGAATGTTATAGCTTAGCTTTTCTCACAACAACAATTTACTTTCATCATCATATAAGGCTACAATTCGAATGTTGTCACTATATGAAATAAAATTCATAAGACCACCTATTCATAAAATGATTTGATGCTGTACTCATCGGTAAGTAACGTGAATTGATATTAAACAACAACAACAACTTACTTTCGTCATCGTAAAACTGAAACGCTCTCACTCTGCGAGATCCGGACGATGGCATGGCGATTTCAAGGAGGTATTAGTTGAATGGAAGTAGCAGTTGTAAAGTGATGAACAGGTGTAGCGAATATAACTAGATAACAAAACAGCCATCTTTTTACGTCACCGTTCAGCTTTAGCTCCGCCATTGTTGATCACCTTCCCGCCGTTTCGCGAGTTCACGCAGCCAATCTCTTACACGTGACCACGGGGTGCGAGATTTGGGGTTGCATTTATTTGCTAATGAAGGGGCGATGGTTGTTCAATTTAATAATAATCATCTGTAACACGTCGAAATTTATTCAAGGAAATAACTCAGATTTCCCTTTCGCACCTCCAAAATTTCCAAACACATTCCTGTATCAAAATTTAAACATACCAGTTGAAAAATGAGGCTTTAAAACTATTCAAAACGCACAGAAAGTTCGAACTCTCCCATCTTTCGAAACTAATAGCGAACTGAAAACGTGACAGCGAGCTGAAATGTGACAGATATATGACCCAGGCCATTTTGATGCAACAGTATCCAAAACAAATCGATATTTGAATAAAAAGACGTAAATATAAGAGTGTGAACTTTTCCAATTTTCAGCACACAAGATTTACATATTTCCTCAAAATTTCTTTTCAGTAGCATATTCGCAACTTAGCAAGCATGTCCTATTTGTCATTATTGACAAAATAGGTACATTTGACAAGAAATACTGCTTATTGCCTATGGCGATGTGGGTATTACAAGATCGATATGTTGTTAAATTCATTATCTCAAAATTCAGATAGTGTACCGGATAATTTAACACATGTTTTTGAACATGCTTGTTTTCAAATATTGACCAAGCCGAGTTTTTTTGTTTGCATTTTTAGTTTTAATTATGGATCGCTTCTCATACAGATTCCACGGGCCTTCATCACTTTGCTTTATTCGGATTGGTATTACATTTCTTTGTTTATATCTTTACAAGTGCTATATTTTAAAATATAACAATAACAAATACAGAAAGAAAAGAAATCAAGCCGAGTTCAAGTCCACACTCTTTCAAAATAAGAATTCGTGAGTTTTGTTAGGTAATAAGGGTATTTAATCCCCAGCAAAATTATTTCTCTATTTCTTTTCCTTATTATAATGGAGGTTAATGAAGTGTTTTCTTTGAGGTGTTTCTAGGTAGTAACCCCTGTGATGATGGCAGAGGATTAACATGATTAAGGATCCAGATTTAAGGAGTGATACTTATACTTAAATGAGCCTTGCTTCCTGGATTAAGGATCAGCAAGAGGCTGCTGGACTACAGGAGGCTTGCATATGCTAATAATGTGGTTCCTTTTAGGTGTTTCTGGGCAGTAACCCCTATGAAGATGACAGAGGATTAAGGATTTAGATTTAAGAAGTGATACTTAAATAAGCCCTGTTTCCTGGATAAGGGTCAACAGGGGGCTGCATGGACCACAAGGCTTATTCAAGAAACAAAAGTTTCACACGTCATTCTCAGCTTAGGCTGACACTGCAAAATGTTCAGGATTCAGTATTACTAAGTATATAAGATGAGGTGGTTCCGAGCATTTCATCCTCACTTGAACTTTCCAACTAATTACTTCATGATGTCTGATGATACTCACACCGAGCCAAAACGAAGAGGACCCTACAAAGCCTACCAGTACAGTGGCACTAGAACCCCATGGAAGACCAGGCAACACAGGCAGAATGCCAAGCGAAGAAAGCTTGACCCCTGCCATTCTGACCATTTCACAGACTTTGATATGTCTTCGCAAAGCTAATCATGCTGACAGCGACAAGTACCACGAAGCTGAAATACCTGCTGTTCATGATGACCTTTGTGGAAGTGATCACTTTTCCACTGTCCTAAAAGCTGTTCATTCAGCTGATGACCCTCATTTCACAAGGTTTAATTTCAAGAAAGCAAACTGGCCCGAGTTTGAAAAGCTTTGTTCACAAAAACTACAATCAGTCTCCTTCGCTGATGCTTCAGATCCTATACAGCTATTCTCAGATATGTTGATAGAAATTGCCAACCAAACCATTCCCACATCTTCAGGAGTTGCACATATTAAGAAACCTTGGTTTAATGATGACTGTAAAGAAGCAAGAAAATGTAGGAAGAAGGCTGAACGATATTTCCGCCGACATCCTAATCCTGAAAATTTGAAAGATCTCAGAGTTACAAGAGCTAAAGCTCGTAGAACCATGAAACAGAATAAACGTGATTCTTGGAGAAATTATGTTTCTAAGATAAATACTCATACTCCAATAACAAAAGTTTGGAATATGATTCAAAGAATAAAAGGTAAAAGCTCCAAGTCCAGCGTTCATCATCTCAACGATGGAAATCAGGTGATTACTGACAGAGTAGAAATTGCAAATAAATTAGGAGAAACAATTGCCAAAAGCTCTTCATCAGAAAATTATGTACCTAAATTTCAAAGTTTCCAAAAAAGAGAAGAGAAAAATGAAATTAAATTCACCTCTGGTAACCATGAAGGCTATAACGCTTCGTTTACAATTGAAGAACTTCATGCTTCTCTTACGAAAGCTCATGATTCTGCTGCAGGCCCTGATAATATTCATTATCAGCTTTTGAAACATCTACCGGAATCATCTCTAGAAATCCTATTACGAATATTCAATAGACTTTGGTATAGAGAAGAATTTCCTCCGTCATGGCACACTGCCATAGTTATACCAGTACCAAAGCTTGGTCGTGACCATACAGACCCTGGTAATTATCGTCCGATTTCACTGACTAGTTGTGTCTGCAAAACAATGGAACGCATGATAAATGATCGCCTTGTTTGGTACCTGGAAACTGAAAAGAAACTTACTGATATTCAAGCTGGTTTCCGAAAAAAATAGAAGTACCATTGATCATTTAGTCAGATTAGATTCGTATGTTAAGAATGCTTTCGCCAAGAACGAACATGTGGTTTCTATCTTTTTTGATTTAGAAAAAGCCTACGATACTACATGGAAAGACGGGATTCTTAAAGATCTTCAAAAGATGGGATTAAAAGGTCGTTTATCCGTTTTTATTTCCAACTTTTTGAGTGATAGACAATTCCAAATTCGTTTGGGTACAACTATGTCTGGTCATTTTGATCAAGACCAGGGTGTCCCACAGGGCAGTATTTTGTCTACTACTCTGTTTAGTATCAAGATCAACAGCTTGGCTGCAGTTCTGAATAAATCAATTGATGGCTCGCTTTTTGTAGACGATTTCAATATATCGTGTAGTGGGAAAAGTATACACAATATTGAGAGAACATTACAACTTTGTCTAAAGAGAATTCAGAAATGGTGTCTAGAAAATGGTTTCAAATTCTCCAGAGCTAAGACAAATTGTATACACTTTTGCAGAAAATCTTTCCAGCACGAAGTTCCAGTACTTACCTTAGATGGAACTGAAATCAAAGTGGTAAAAGAGGTCAAATTTCTAGGCGACTAACTTTCAAATCTTATATAAATTGCTTAAAAGCCAAATGCACGAAAGCTCTGAATTTGTTGAAAGTAGTTGCCAGCTATAAGTGGGGAGGAGATCAGCAAACTCTCCTTCATTTATATCGATCACCTGTTCGTTCCAAACTCGATTATGGTTCTATTGTTTACAATGGTGCAAGCAAGTCAAACTTAGCAAAGCTAGATCCTATTCTCCATCAAGGACTAAGACTTTGCCTCGGTGCGTTCAGAACATCACCTAAAGAAAGCTTGTATGTCGAAGCGGATGAATTTCCTTTAGAACTTCGGAGAATTAAATTATCACTGCAATATATCACAAAACTGCGTTCGAACCTCTCAAATCCTGCATATAACTGTGTTTTCAACCCTCAGTACGCAGATCTCTATTTAAAGAAACCCTCGATTATTCCACCTCTTGGAATCCGTATGAAACCACACCTTGTAGCAGCTGGTATTAAAGTTAGTCAGATTTTACCTAACGAGCTCTTGCCAACTCCACCATGGCAGTTAGCCACGCCAGAAGTAGATATTTCACTGACTAAATATAAAAAGGCAGACACGAGCCAGCTCGTGTATACACAAGAATTTGGTCTACTGAGAGAGAAATACAGTTCACATCAGGTTATTTATACAGATGGTTCTAAAGATGGTGCGAGAGTAGCATGTGCTACTGTCTTTAGTTCCAAAACTAAAACGTATCGACTGCCAGGTAAAAGTTCCATATTTACTGCAGAAGCAAAAGCTCTATTATCAGCTTTAGAAGGTATTGGATCCACTAGAAGGAAAAAATATGTCATATTCTCAGATTCACTGTCATGCCTTAAAGCAATTAAAAATGGAAATTCCACTCATCCCACCACTTGAAAATTCTACAATTATATGACACCAGATTTGATCAACAGATAGATATTGTGTTTTGTTGGGTGCCTAGTGACGTTGACATCAAAGGCAACACTGAAGCTGATAGATTGGCTAAGGCAGCTCTAGATGAAGAAGTTGACCCTGTTGGAATACCATACAGCGATTTCAGACCATCTATCTGCGCTTATGTTAGAAAGCTGTTTCAATCTTTATGGGATACTATGGAAAATAACAAACTTCACGAGTTCAAAAAAACGGTTGGTTATACTCACCTGAACAGTCATAAACGTTTCGACCAGGCCATGATTAGACGATGTAGGATCGGTCACACACGATTAACTCATGAATATTTACTAAAACAGGAGCCGATTCCAAGGTGTATACCTTGCCATGAAAATCTCACGGTGAAACATAGACTGCATAGATTTTAAGACTGTAAGAGATACTTTTTATCGAGTAGCTACGCTGGAAGATCTTTTTAGCAGAGTGAAAGAGGATTGTATTTTAGGTTATTTGAGAGAGATTGATTTGTTGTACAAATTTTAATGTTTGTACCTGTTTTAACGCATTAGTTTACCGAGTTTTTGAATTGATTACTTAGAATTTTGTTTGATCGTCGCTATATAGCTGAAATATTACTGAATGCGACGTTAAACCTTAATTCTCTCTCTCTCTCTCTCTCTCTCTCTCAAATTCAACAGATGAAAATACAAGAAATACCTTGATGACCAGAAATATTTCCAGATATTGAAAACATGCAGAACTATTCGCAAACAGTTATCGCCAGAAAGAAGCAGATAGGGATGCTAGTGCTCGGAAGTTGAAGAGGCTAGACACATGGTATCGCCAGAAAGAAGCAGACAAGGAAGTTAGTGCGCGAGAGTTGACACAGAATATCGTCAGAAAAAAACCCAGAGAAGTATGTTAATGCTCATAAGCTGAAGAGATTAGACACAGGGTATCGCCAGAAAAAAAGCAAAGAAGGATGTTAATGCCCGGAAGTTCAAGAGATTAGACACAGGGTATCGCCAGAAAGAAGCAAGGAAGAATGTTAGTGCACGGAAGTTCAATAAACTGGATAGAGAATATCGCCAGAGAGATAATCTGAAAGATGTTACTGTTCGAAATCTTAAAAGATTACACCCAGGATATCGTCAGAAAGAAATGCATGGAGAGACGCCGGCGAAGAGACTCAAGCGAGTTGAGAAAGCAGAAAAAACAAAGAGATAGAACTTACAGAAAAGGTATAAGAACAGATAACAAACAAAAAGCTCAACAAAGAGTTAAAAACAAACATTCAAAACTACAACACAAATTACGAAATACTGCTTACTCAGCAGCAGATGATCTTATCAAACAGTTCCATCAGCAAGTGTCACAGGGTCCCACATTCATCTGTGCCTGCTGTCAACAACTTTTGTATAGACATTATGTTGTACATGTAACAATGTGCAACTCCAGTATGACCACAACCTGCCTAAATGGGTATTACGTCTCATGATGACAATAAATGGTTATGTAAAACCTGCTACAAATACTTGAAAGCTGACAAAATGCCGGGTTCTGCTATTCCAAAATGGACTCGCACTTCCTCCTGTACCAAAACTACTTGAAGGACTACATTCTCTAGAACTCCTGCTGTTAGCGCCAAGAATACCCTCCATGAAGATATTCCAAGCATCACGTGGAAAACAGTTCAAACTCCAGCGCAATGTTAATGTTCCATGCAATGTCATCCAGACAGATTCAACATTACCACGTCTCCCAAGTAATGATGGCATCATTAAAGTCAACCTAAAGAAGAGGCTTTCATACAGTACAAATGTCATCAATCTGAACTTGAGATCAAATAAAATCAAGGATGCAGCAAAATGGCTCGCACACATTGGAACATTGTATCAGAAAGAGAAAATTACTTTCGATGATGACTGGATCTACAGCACACATAAAGGACACTGAGAATCACCTTCTATAAACCTTCAGACCACTCTCCCAAATCCTTAAATCCAACACTGATGAATGGAATGAAATTGAGGAAACTGAAGTTCATGTAGGCATTACTGATACTATGTTAAAAGATCCAAACTTTATTGTGGATGAAGAGAAACAATATGTATGGTCATTTACCCCAGGTCATTACAATCAGCCAGTGTTCATTTTCAAAGACAAGTACAGTGAAGAATTGTCCTTCCCCTCAATATTCTGTGGCGAACCGCGGTCAAAAGAGGAAAGAACTGTTAAAGTTCTATATAGCGATATCGTTAAATCGGAACTCATACGCAGTGATCGCAGAGCAGCAAAATGTGTAGACAATATTTTCTTCAAAACTAAAAAACTACAGGTGCAACAAATATTTGGAAAGATGCACATCGCACTTCGAAAATACAAGTCAAAGAACCAGAAACTGACTGCAGGGACAATGAACCAAGAAGGTGCGATATCTGCCAGTGCTCCATCTTGATGAGGGCTACAGAGTTCTCAAAACAGTTAGTGGCTCTCCTCCATACTTTGAGCAAGCGAAGAAGGATCTGTTCGCCATGATAAGATTCCTTGGACCCGCTACATTTTTCATGAGTTTTTCAGCTGCGGAGACCCGGTGAACTCACCTTTTGAAGACCTTATCTCTCGGTGATTGGGAGGATATGTGTGTGTATGTGTGAGTATTGAAAACTAAAAGTGGCAGATTTATTTATTTATGTAGACGACAATTTTTCTCTCTTTTTTCTTGTATATATATATATATATATATATATACTCATATGTAACATTGCATGATAATGAATTGGCAAATAAAAAAAAATAAAAAAAAAGATCTTATCTCTCACTGTTGAAGGTAAACAGCTTAACGATCAACAGGCTGAATCTCTAACTTGGCAAGACAAATTGAAACTGAACCAAAGTGGCCCATTCACTACTTCCAGACATTTTCATCATGCTGTACAACTGTTACTCAAGTTTCTGAATAGTAACTTGAATCCTCTTGGAGGAGCACTTCATGATCACTTTTACAGATTTGAGTACCAACACCGGGGATCACTACACATTCATATGTTGGCGTAGGTAAAAGGAGCTCCGGAGTATTATGAGAATGATGATCACAAAGCTGTTGTTGACTTCATATACAAAGTAGTTTCCTGTTCTTCGACTCACGACCATGCATACTTGCAAATTCACAGCCATTCTCGTACTTGTCAAATTCGTGGTAATAAATGTCATTCTTCAAGGCAAGTTTTCTTTGTTCAAACATCTCCAGCCACAACCACCTATTGTCGCCATTAGCTGAAATATTGCTGAATGCGACGTTAAACCTTAATTCTCTCTCTCTCTCTCCAACAACCACCAATGAGACAAACGACAATCATTTCACCAATCGGGGAAATACCCAACAATGTCCAGCACCTTGAAGACTACAAAACCATTCAAAATCTCCTCAATCAAATGAAATATGGTGAAGGCATTACTTTTGAAGACTTCCTATCCAAACTAAATATTACAGAAGATGCATAAATCATGCCCCTCAGATCATCGGTATCATCTCCAACAGTTTTTCTCCGGCGTCCACCAAATGAGATCAGAGTCATTGCATACATACCATCTTGTCTATCTGCTTGGCAAGCAAATATGGATGCACAGTTCATACTCGATACCTATGCCTGTGCCCAATATGTTGTTGGTTATATATCGAAATCCCAGAGAGGAATGAGCCGGCTGCTAGACCGAGCATGCAAAGAAGCCAGGGAATAAGGTAGTAACATCGGAGAACAAGTCTCCCTGATTGCCAACAAATTTACTAGTAATGTCGAAATCTCGGCCCAAGAAGTAGTAAATATTTGTTTACAAGTCCCACTTCGTCATTCTTCAAGGCAAGTTTTCTTTGTTCAAACATCTCCAGCATCCGACAGGACATCTTTCCTGAAGCCCATGGAAGATATACAAAAGCTTGATGATGATTCTGAGGATATTGCCATGGGAAATCTATTCACCAGATACACTGTCCAAACCCAATAATCTTGAAGACATAACCTTAGCTGATTGGGCATCCTAGTATGACAAATCCAAGACGGCCACAGACCATGATCGAACAGACATTCATAACACATCAGAACTTCAAGAGCACAGAAATGAAGAAATGCAACCAGATGGTTCATCTCATCCAAAAACGCACATCAAACGGATACTCAGCCTGAGGACTTCTTTCGAGAGCGTGTCATGCTCTTCACAAGTTGGCGAGATGAAAACTCTCTGATAGCTAGGCGTCAGTCATACAATGACAGATATAAACAGTTGGAACCCATTATCTCATCACAGCACAGCTCGTTTTTTAGCAGAAAAACGAGTTACTGATGACATGCAAGAACAATGGGATAATCTTGCGCCAAACATAGAACATCTAGATCGAATTGACCAAGACAAGGAACTGTTACCAAGTGATCAACACACCATCCTCCATCCACGTCCAGATCTTCCGAGCTATGACATTGAACCGGACATTGATGCTAGAAAAGCTATTGACAAGTCAGAAATGATGCCATTTCATGAGATGCCAGATGATGATCATGCAGAATTGATACGATCCCTAGATCAAAAACAAAGGGAATTGTTCAATGACATACTCCACCAGATCAAGACCTTCAAAGAGCCTTTCTATTCTCTTGTAAGTGGCGGGCCGGGAGTAGGCAAAAGTAGATTTCTAACTGCCATATGCCAGACTGCCATGAAATATTTCAACTCTTTCCCAGGAACTGACTTCAATACTCGCCATGTCCTTGTCATTGCACCAACTGGAAAAGCTGCATTCAATGTATCTGCAAACACAATCCGATCAGCATTCAAAGTATTGCCAAACCAAAGACTGAACACTGACTCTCTCAATTCAGACAAGTTGAACACGTTGCGGACTGACCTTGGTGAAACTAAGCTAATCATCATTGATGAAATATCAATGGTAGGCCGTCGACTCTTCACCCTGATACATAGAAGAATGCAGTGTATCAGAGGCTCCTCTGAAGATTTTGGTGGTATTTCACTGATATGCTTTGGAGAACTTTTCCAGTTCAAACCAGTCACTGATGCCTGCCTCTTCAGCAATGATGTTAAAGGAACAAATGCTCTTGCTGCAAATTTGTGGCACAAACATCTCAAGATGTATGAACTCACAGAAATCATGCGTCAGATTAATCATGCGTACCCCTTAACAGTTCGACCCGTTTTCCCGACTCCCTTCTAATTTCGTCGACATCGATGATCATCATTCGGCATAGTGCCACACACGCTGCCATGTTAATATAGCCTGCGAGCTTGTCTTTCAGTCCGATTTCTAAATGCGTTTCTGTATTATCAGTATATATTATTTAGAATATTGTTTGCTTTTAGTCCATATTGACCTATCAATGTTTATACTCTGTGTTGCGGTCAAGCTAGTACTTGATCTGGTTATCTGTGCCGTGAACTGCATCCGACCTACATCCCTGGTCAACCATTACATAACCTGTTTTTTTACATTCACTATAGCCAGGTCATCGATTTTTTTAAGTTCAGGCTATGAAGTTATTATTGTCGTGATTAAGAAAAGAGTATTAAGTTTATCATTTAGAAAATGATGGTTGCTGTAGTTTTGAACGTCGTTGTATATCATTCACAGTATCACAAGCTTTTGATGTCAGAGCATCAATGTTTTCATTTTCAGAGCATTTGGATATTTGATTTACCTCTTGTGCAAGACCGCTTATAAGCGCACCGAAAATAATAAAGGACTCTCTCGATATTCCTTTTTTTCTCTTCTTTCCCGTAAACCCAAAATAATACAGGACTCTCTTGATATATCATTCATATACATTTAGTCTCATGCTTAAGACTGAACCCATTTAGATTACATCCGAATGCATTATATATGTAGTGTTAACTAATTTGAGGGGTTCTCATCCAGAAGTGGAAGTACACACATATCAATCAGTAAACTACAACCTACAAGCTATACAAATATAATTTGAGGAATCTTTCCCCAAAATGAAGCAAATCTACGTTTCATATTGGAATGTATGTAAACTACAACCCACACTTCAGCTCTACAGTGTGAGAAAGACAGTTTTGAATATCTCTTTGAAAATTCACAAATATCCCAGTGAAGTGTATGTAACACTGGCATATTCTTGAAAGGCTACATATATCCCAGTGTTGTTCATGTAGATGTGACATTGGCATATGTAGTCCACATTCTACCTCACATAATACAAGTAAGCTGTACAATACAGGAAAATCATTTTGAGGAAAATTTCCCCAAAATGAATATTTTGAAAAAAATGTCCCCAAAATGAAAAGCTGGAGGAAAACTTTCCCAAAATGAAATATTCATATATGATGTGTTGCCCATGTAACATAGAAACGGAACTGTTATGAACATCTGAATGTATCCAAGTCTTTTCTCTAAACAAGCTGTATAGTGGTAGAGAAATTATTTTGAGGAATACTTCCCCAAAATCTACATATATCACAACGTGTTCCATGTTACAGGTTACTACAGTCTAAATATTAGCTGCATATACAGTGTTGGAGAAAAGATTTTGAGGAAAATTTCCCCAAAATGAATATTTTGAAAAAAATGTCCCCAAAATGAAAAGCTGGAGAAAAACTTTCCCAAAATGAAATATTCATATATGATGGGTTGCCCATGTAACATAGAAACGGAACTGTTATGAACATCTGAATGTATCCAAGTCTTTTCTCCAAACAAGCTGTATAGTGGTAGAGAAATTATTTTGAGGAATACTTCCCCAAAATCTACATATATCACAACGTGTTCCATGTTACAGGTTACTACAGTCTAAATATTAGTTGCATATACAGTGTTGGAGAAAAGTTTTTGAGGAAGCATTCCTCAAACTGAAATTTCACGTATAGCTCAGCGTTGAAATTCATGTAATCTGCATTAAACATACTGTGGTTTTCACAGAGGTCTCGGTATCCTTCATGTAATGTGGTATACATGCATTACAAAACACGTATGCTGAAAGAACAGATCAAAATGGTAAGATTTTGAATGTTAGGAGAACGGTTTTGAGGATGGCGATTCATCCGACAGTGCCGAAAACTCGTATATGATATAAATCATCGTTTTTAGTAAGCGGTCTTCGGGTACACTCTAATCAGCATACTAGTCATGCTAGTGTCAGCTGGTAATTGTGGGTTCACATGACTTCTTGTCAGATTATGTAGCGTTATGCCCCCAACACCATTAAACACTATAGCTAATTGCAAGCTACAACATCTTAGTCAATGAACGTTTTCTGGGGAAATTAACGAAAAGCTTATATATCTGGAATACTGGAAAATGTGAGAGACATAATTTTGGGGAAGTTTACCCCAAAATGAAAAAAAAAATACAATCACATCGTAGTTGTTCTGGATAACCCTATCTGGCCTGACACTTTTTATATAACGTGGACGATTTGAAAACTTGGAGGCATACTAGGTAGCGTGAGAAATAATTATGTACCCTTTCTGTAGCAAGGAAATATTAATTTTCTGAATAGTATGTACATACGGCTTCAGTTCAGTTCAGTTATACGCGTACAATAAGAGACACCGTACAGCAAGTGGCACTAATGGAAAACTTTTATCTCGAATGGATAAATGCATACTGGCCTAAATAAAACTAATCGGGATATTATCCCCAAATTGAGATTCTACACATATTCCAGTAATTCAATAGTGTGTTATTGTGCAGAAATCTCCTCCAAACTGACTTACTATATCGCATAAGTTCATCTAGCAGATGTCCTTGGTTGAAATAATACGATTTGTTTTGTATGATTTATATATTACGGTGTTCAAGAAGAGCTACATTTCCCATGAACTGCAAAAAAACCCATATCGATCATACATTACTCGAGGATTTACCGATAGTAGGGAATAGAGAGGGAGAGAGAGAGAGAGAATTAAGGTTTAATGTCGCGTTCAGCAATATTTTAGCTATATAGCGACGATCAAACAAAATTCTAAGTACTCAAGCCAATAACTTAGTAATACGCACATTAAAACTTATGCAACAAACCGATTTCTCTCAAGCCAAGATGCAATCCTCCCTCACCCGACTAAAAAGATCTCCCAAAGTAGTCGCTCGATAAAAAGCACCTCTTACAATCTTAAAATCTATGCATTCGATAAGAATATGTTTCACCGTGAGATCAATTGAATAAGCTATTCGGCTTTATTTGTGCGTGGAATTCATAAATTGTTGCCAGTGGCTATTGCTGAATCATTTTCCATCAGCCTCTCCAGCTGCAGGTCAACTTTTGTTATTGTACTGGAATATGTCACTTCACTTCCATATTTACGTCGACTAACCCTCGCTTTCAGGCCCTTCCATCGCCCTTTCTCTTCTACGATCGGTAGCCTTGGTAAACGAATTTGCCGTTCGTACTAATCTATTGATGACGTGGCATAATCGGTCAGCCAGTCAAGTGGTTCGGTTTGCTTTTTTCAAAGCAAAGGTTACAGGAGTCAGTTCACTCGGTATCTCAGCCAATCAAAAGCGTGTGCCTCACAGGGCCTCTCCATTTTTGGCGGTTTAAATGGAGGTCAGCTCGTTTCCTGGCTATGTAATGATTTTGATACAGGCCACCCACCATTGAAATGCGCACTTGACCTTTTACCATCGTCGATTTAATGTAGACCATGGTGTTTGTGTAATGCGTCCCCTGGAAGAGGACATCAAAGTAAAACCACAGCTACATGCAACTTCAATCAACAACAGAGTACTTGAGACATCCACGAGTGAACACTCGTGACAGAACACCTGCAGGATCAACACTGGCGGGATGAAGTTTTGAGTTCGAGTTCCAAAGTGTACAGTGTCCAGGTGCCTAAAAGATAGATAGCAGGAGATACAGGTAAGACATAATAAATGTGTACTCGCTATCTTAATGAAAATGTTAAATGTGTACTCGTTATCTATATGAACATGCGGCATGACATACCGATAAATATAATATATCATATGAGAATTAATTATGAAGGTCGCCTTTTCCGTGTAGACCATGAGCCATTGCTCAGGAATAGATCTTTCGTAGCAAATTTGTGGGAACAACTTGTTTTTATGCCAAAAGTATTCCCTGGGTATTCCCTTTTCACATGCAAAAGTTCTAATGTTTTCTCTCGCGCTAACCAGGTAATTCATAAAATATAAGTGTCCATTCGTTTAGTTTGAAATAGGACATACTAAATGACAATTTAAACGACAATTTAGCATGGGAGAGACGGAAGTGAGATACCTTCCCCCCCCGCCAAGGCCTGGACAGGTCCCAAAAAGCCCAGGCCAGATAGGGTTAATAAGTAATACATAAAAGCCTCAATAATGGCATGTTCATCATGGAGTTCTCTACCACTTTTCACGGTTAAATCAATGAATGAATGGACATATCTGTTCTATGGATTTCCTAAATAATGTGGAAGTGAATACGTGGGAATATCTGTATACGAAGTGAGAATAACCATGAAGTACTTTTCGAATAAGACTTCAGTTGCCTACAGCAATTCGCAAAGAGAATTTACTTCGAGATATAACGTAGGGCTTAGCTTGGTCCATTGCCCAAAGTTATTGGGAAATTCCAGGTACAGGATTATTATATGCAAATATGACATGGCATAACTATTACTTAAAATACAGGTTAAAGATGTCACCAAACAGGTGGAGAGATATTGATATGATTTGATATGATATGATATTCAGAGATTTCGCCAGATGGACTCTTAATTATATTTTGGAATATTCGCAAAAGAACTATGCTTCTGTATTCTCTTTCAAACTAATAATATTGCTTCTTTATAGCATTATGCAAAATATCAAGAGTTTGTTTTAGACTACATGAGTAGTTTGACTAACGTAACAGGACCTACGAAGTAGGATGAGGAAGATGATTTGAGCGTAATGTTAAAGGTCACCTAGATGACTTAGGGGTCCAAGCATAATGTTATAGGTCACTCAAATGGGTCAAATTTTCATCAAAAGTAATTCAGCTCAGAACTTGCTGGAAACAATCCCCTAATGCATGTTCATGCTAAAAATCAAGGTTCTAATGTCACCTTATTTTGCCGACGAAAGGATTGAGATGGATAGACTCACTCACTCATTACCGGACAATTTGCAAATGAGAGCCTACTTCATAGGAAAATCTAAAGAAATCATAACAAGGTTTACCAAAGCAACAGGTTACTGAGGGCTCCATTTTGGAAATTGCGTAGGTTATGAGGGAGGGAGGGAATTTAGCTTAATGTCACACTCAAGTTTGTTTCACTCATATGGTGACAGTCAGTTTGGTTGGCGGAGGAAGTCGGAGTACCCGGAGAGAACCACCGCCCTTCGGCAAGTAACTGACAAACTTTCACACATGGACCAGCTGGGCTCGAACCCCTGCCGGTTCAGCGGTGTGAGGCTAGCGGTCACCAGCGAAGCGCCTTAGACCACTCGGCCACCGAGGGCGTAGGTTATGAACTCATAATTATTCAATGTTCAGTAGCAAAGGTTTATGCGGCTTATATTCATTGAAAAGATCACTTCGACCATTCTGGAAGAAACTATTGGTAACCAGTTCATATAGTAACTATATTTTTGAAATTATTGCCAACCGTGTCGCAGAAGTGATATCCAATGACCTGTAAACACAATTTTAATGAAATTAGAAAAGAACCATAATTCTATGATTTTTCGAAAATAAAATATGCCATTATTTGTCTTCCAATTTTCTCTAGTTTGCACAAATTCATCAACGCTCATCCCTATAACAAATGCATAATAATGATAATAATAATAATAATATTGGTAAATAATATTGTGAGTAAATATACATAAAACAACGGAATAGGCTTTGAATTGAAGTAACGTAAATATAATAGCACTATGGTTCTTCGAAATGTAACCAAAGAGACACTTATGTTAGCAAATCGGGGTACACAGATCTATGCCATAAGGACATTACTGTTATCATGTCTGTGATAAAGCAAATGTGGTTATTCAGGCATAACCGGAATGGTTGTTTGAGCCCATCCATGCCAGCACACACAGATTTTTTGGACCGGAGTACTGGAATATACGGATTTTGTGGATCCGCATATGTGCGTCTCGGGTCGATGTTCCGTGATCGCTCCTCGCTGACGGGTGTGAAATGAAGAATGCATGTCCCAGTAAATAATGTTCCTTTTCCCTTTAGGAAACTATATGTATTACCGGAGTTTCAATTCACGAAAAAATGTTTTATCTGCATCGGATAAAAACATCTTATCGCGGAAAGGATCCGGTAGGGAACGCGGGTGCGGCCTTCTCGTGTTTTCGCATTTGCGCATCGATATAGTAGTGCGAAAATCTGACGAGAAAACGCGAAAAACCCGTCAACCCGAAAACCTGACAACGCGAAAACGCAAAAAATACATCAACGCGAAAATACAAAAAAAAGGAGAAGCGAAAAGGCGACTGAAACTACGTTGCGTTTTCGCGTCGGGTTTTCGAGTTTTCGCGTTATTATTACCGATCCGGAAATGCAAGAACACGAGATGACCGCATCCGGCTTCCGTATACCGGACATGCTTTCTATTTCACACTGTATCGTGATATCTTGATGGCGTTTTGCCTGTTCACAATATCTCAAACCGTGAGATAAAGCGGGCGATTGGATATACCAGATTTCAGTTACCGCGATTTTCAGTTCAGTTCAGTCAAATGTCGAATTTGAGATTTTTTTTCTCCAAATAATTAAAGAAGCGCAATATTTTGGATCCAATTCCGACCTTTTTCGACGATTTCCTAACTGTCTCAATATCCCAAATATCCAGATATCATAAAAACATCTCAAAATTACGCCGGTCTGTGCTGGGCATCAGATCTATAGAAAAGTGTATAAAGAAATGTCAATTTTGTCCACTCAAGCGGGATAATTTGTTCATCATCTCTACTGAATGAACGCATTCTTTACGTGAGTTTGCCGCCTTAACCGATGGTTCAGCCATGTATTCCAGAGAAGTGTGAGTGAACATGTTTTGAAGTCGTTGACATATCAGACAACCATCAGTTTATAGCTGTAGGAACCCGGATTAGATTACATCAGTGTTAACCCTATCTGGCCAAGGACTGGGTCGGGCATTTCGCCTCCATAAAATATTTCTATTATCCATTGAGGTAGGGGGCTGAAAATTACCACACCATATCTTTGGTTTAAAAATGTTTGCCTGGGTGAAACTTGTTAGTCTTCAAAATTCTATTAAGCAGGACAAAATTTCAGATTAAGCGGACTATTCACACTCGAAGCGGGTGCATCACTAGGGGAGATTAAGGTACACTGGGACATAGGGAACAGTACTGGCGCAAGCAATCTAGAATCTAGGTTATATGTTAACTACCAGAATCACATTAAATTATTATCAGTATAAAGCTACCACCCCCATATATACAACACCTATATTGAAGAAACACTAGGAAACTTTTTTGACTTTTTAAAATATAATTCTGGAGAAAGCATAACATATATTTAAATTTTTTCCAATAAGTCAGGCATCAAGTTACCTGGATACGACAGTGGGGATTATGGCAAGCCGTTCCGGTGTTTAATCAGTTATTCCACTGTTGAAAACTTTTGCACATATGCAGGCCTACAGAAGAAATCCACATACACGTAAAAAAACGCAACAGTTTTTAGACATACCCGCAAAAGTTTTTGACATATGTTGAACACTTTTACACATATGTTGAAAAGATTTATACATATGTGGAAAAGTTTACACATATGTAAAATAAATTAACTATTTCGCATATGTTGACAAGTTTTATACATATGTTGAAAAATGTTATACATATGTGTAAAACTTTTCCACATATGTGAAACAAAGTGTTTTTCCACATATGTGCAAAAGTTTTGTACATATGTTAAATAAATGTCAGGAGAGTTAATGGAAAGGAAATGGACTGCTCCCTGTAGTATAATCTCTCGTGAATGTTTGTCATCTAACGACCGTTTCAAAATGGCGCTGTCCCTTCGGTGTCGTTTCTTCGTCTCTCCGACAATGTGAGAACTATGGAACTACAGTCAGGACACGGAAGCTTATAATAATAATAGTAATATATTATTATAGATTCAAGGTCCATATATGACTATCTTCTAAACGCACGTCGACACCTATAGCTGACACAGATCGTATCAACTGCGGTAGCACAGGGGTTTGTTGACGGTCAGTTATTATGATATTAATATTTGACATATGTGCGAAAGTTTTCAACAATGTTGAATAACCGATTAAATACTTAAACGCATTGCCATATGCGATTGGGTAAGATGAGTCCACGACATTTCAGCATGAGACATTTCGGCACAATGTGAAGAATATGACATTCCGGCACATTTTTTTACAGGCCAAATTATACTAAAAACTGAGATTTTTAAATCTGTTTTTAACATGTACGGAGGTGGGAATGGGTCCAATAAGTGGAAGTTTATCGATCGTGTGTCATTGTTGCAAAAGCTCGATATGGTTGCCCTAATATTTAGTCGGATTTAAATCGATTTCAACCTGGTGTAAAATAATTCCAACTGAAGTGTAAACAAATTTCATCTTGTGTTTCAAAAGGGGGTTAAATAAGTTTCAACCTTCAAATTGTCTTTTCAGATCTAATATAATTTCAATAAATAATAGAATGATTAAAGAAAAAAAATAGTGTCGCCTCTCAGTCAACTATTCCTGTATTATGTTGTTATAAAACATCGAAAATCCTATCAAACTAAGAATACCAGATTGGAGAGTAAGAGTTGCTATACGGATTCAGTAACCCAGCTCCATAGATTCATGCCTGGGACCAGTTACCAGTAAATACTGCTTAGCGAAAATTAAAATCCTAACTCAGTAGCGATATCTCTCTACAGTCTTATGGATACATATGTTCTCTTCAGCATCAGACAAGTGTTGAAAATCTAAATGTTATAAAAACGAGTTCTAGGAACTGCTAAATACATGCATAAGTTTGTTCCGCTTTCACGTACCTGAAAAAGTATTCTTATCCGTCTCATGTACCGGTACTAATATCATGCCACTTACAGAATCAATGATATTATGTTGAAATATCTCGTAAATTGTGCATACATTGATACTAACTTAACGTTGTTCACTGACTATATCAGCTCAACTGTGTGGTTAAGATGGACTGTGCAGTGATAATGTCCTTCACTAACTGCAAACACATGTGATCAGGTCATGAACTTTGCCACCATGGTATCATGGGTGAAAAAGCTATAGCTGTATTCTCGGCTTGCATGGGCCATATATAAGCATGGCATTTTTGTTACAAACTGGCTTCTATGCTAAACGTGGTATATTATACTCCAAAACCTAGGCGTAGATACGCATCTGGGAATTGCGTTTCTCTCAGACGTAAAGATCAGTTTTGATCGAATTCGGATGAAAATGACTTTTATCAGGTTATAATTTATCAATCTACAAAACCCAGGCTATAGCACCCTGCTGCGTTGCTGATAACCAAAGAGACACTTATGTTAGCAAATCGGGGTACACAGATCTATGCCATAAGGACATTACTGTTATCATGTCCGTGATAAAGCAAATGTGGTTATTCAGGTATAACCGGAATGGTTCTTTGAGCCCATCCATGCCAGCACACACCGATTTTTTGGACATGAGTACTGGAATATACGGATTTTGTGGATCCGCATATGTGCGTCTCTGGTCCCGTGATCGCTCCTCGCTGACGGGTGTGAAATGAAGAATGCATGTCCCAGTAAATAATGTTCCTTTTCCCTTTAGGAAACTATATGTATTACCGGAGTTTCAATTCACGAAAAAAATGTTTTATCTGCATCGGATAAAAACATCTTATCGCGGAAAGGATCCGGTAGGGAACCCGGGTGCGGCCTGACGAGAAAACGCGAAAACCCCGTTTTTTTCGTTTCAATTTGACCGTATTAATTATAAGAAATGAAGTGTGTCTTGATTTTGAGGACATGTGTTTTCCATAAGAACAAAGAATTATTCAGGAAACTCACTTCTATATTTCATAACAACACTTGTTTTGTGTGAACGTTTACAATGGACAGTATGTGACGTGTGAGTAAATGAGACGAGGGTGGGGCGGGGGGGGGGGCGAGAGTGTCCAACTGATGCACTGGTCGAGGCTTCTATAAACCTGAGCATAAAGGATCGATTATAATTATTAATGGAAATAAGAAACCTGGACTATTGTTATACAAAAACCATACAGGATCTTTGCTACATGTCTTATTCACTGTTTAACCACTGTTAAAAAATATGAACTTGAACAAGAAAAAAAAACTTAATATTTCTTAAGTTTTCTCAATTTTTCTTGGGAGTCTGACAAGATAATTTTTCTTACCTAAGATTAATGCCATAAGAAATTATCTCTCAAGCGAGAAATTATTTCTCAATTTTTCTTACTTTTTCTTGGGAGTCTGACAAGAAATTATTTCTTATTTAAGATTTACCTTTAAGAATTATTTTTTAGAACGAGAAAAGAAAACTCAATATTTCTTAATTTTTCTCAAATTTTCTTGGGAGTCTGACAAGAAAAAAATTCTTATCTAAGATTAATGCCATAAGAAATTATTTCTCAAGCAAGAAATTATTTCTAAATTTTTCTTACTTTTTCTTGGGAGTCTGGTAAGAAATTATTTCTTATTTAAGATTTACCTTTAAGAATTATTTCCTAGAACGAGAAAAGAAAACTCAGTATTTCTTAATTTTTCTCAAATTTTCTTGGGAGTCTGACAAGATAATTTTTCTTACCTGAGATTAATGCCATAATAAATTATTTCTCAAGCAAGAAATTATTTTTCACTTTTTCTTACTTTTTCTTGGGAGTCTGACAAGATAATTTTTCTCACCTAAGATTCTTGCCATAAGAAATTATTTTTCAAGCAAGAAATTATTTCTCACTTCTTTTTACTTTTTCTTGGGGATCTGACAAGATAATCTTTCTCGCTTAACATGTGTCACAAAGAGCAAGAAATTATTTCTTACTTTTTCTTGTAAGTCTGTGAAGATACATTGCAGGATATTTTTCTCCGGCAAGAAAACCAAAGAAATTATTTCTTACCATTTCCCAGATATAATTAGAATATCTCATATTTTTCTCTCTTTAACAATACTTTTAGGTTTTCACTGTACCCTGTCATGATATTATATCGGAGCCACCATCGACCATACAAAAACATACACCTTCCAAAATATCAAACTTCACATCAATGGGTTCCTGAATAATTTCCCTTCACACTCCGCATAAATTGAACAACATTCGTGCCATATTTGCTCTGTTTCCAGCCGTTTAAAATTATTTTTGAACTGTGCTACGGAAATGCTCTATCTCACTATTCTCGTTTGCTTTCGATATTCAGTTCACATAATCTAGCCGAGTTCAAACTTACCACATGAATCGGCAAGTGCGCAATAGGCCAACAATAATCTTCTGGTTGGTGATTTTAAATGTAGACCTACCACGTGGGTTGGTGTTGTTTCACGTGATAGTCATGCAGAGCACCATCATGACCATGAAAAGACATGAAACTCGAAACAGATACAAAATGGAACGAAAGTTGCTCGATTATCCATTGTTGTAAAGTTTGATATTTAGGAAGGTATATATTTGTTTTGCACGGTTGACAGACATGGGGGCAGATGGTTCCAATATCAGACAGTGTCGCTCATTTAGGAGGCGAATATGCTCTGACGTTACTCAGCCAAATAATATCACAATATCGAATATAGCTGTCATAACATCAGAGAAGACTAATTTCCCACATGCATAAATTTAAATGTCCTAAATCATAGAATAATGTATAGGAGTGAGACTCTTTTACAGTTCTATTTATTGGAACAGCCTATAAAATTGTAATGCTATAACATGGAGAGTTTTGGAACATCATGATGTCTTGCCGGCATCATTGAAAATTGTTGACCGCTTCTCTCTTGCAGGAAACAAGCCTATGTTTATGTATACTTTTGTCTTTTTGAATTTGGTGCTAATACTGTTATATGGAAATGGAATAGGTCTTTGGATTATGGACGCGGATATTCTCTAATGGACGACGGCTGGATTATGAATGACGGACTAGACGCTTGTAATCAAAACAAAAACAAGTCTGGCTTTTTTTAAATTAAAAGTTGCATTTATTGGTAGTTAGATGTATTCTGAAAACACTATAATTTATTTGATCATGCTCTTATTTCAAATTAATTTATGACGAAAATCACTTTTCAATTGAAGTAGCTTCTTCTAGCTTCATGGGCAAAGCTACTTTATGCTGCTATAGCTGAAACGAGCTGCAGTAGCCAGTTCTGGCAATCGTCTCAACAGACCAATGAAAACGAGAATGCAACTGCAGCAAATTTTAATATTTACTAGTTAAGTTGTCCTCCAAATTAATAAATGCGTATCATTTCAACCCGTTTTGTAAAAATCTATAAGGAGCTCAAATTTGGTCCCGATCGAAGACATTGCAATTTTCATCATGTCATTCTTCCTGGTGAGACGAGGTGGCCCCTGATGGCATTTGAAGAAAAATAACTAAAATAGCTCGAGTAAATTTAGCGAGGAGAGCTGTGACTCTCATAGGACTCTGGGAGAGTGATTTAAAAATTGAAGAAGCTGAACTAGAAGCATCGTAGTTAAAGAACTTCACATGATTTATTCACATTGAAAAGTACATTTTCTTTCAAGCTCCAGGCGCCAAACTAGTATTGGTGTACAACTTTGTGTTAAAAAAATCTAATTAAAATTAGATTTAAAACTTGTTTCATATCGGACTGTTGAGCGGACATGCGCTAGTTTCATTCAGAAAACACTGGTATAAACATATTTCTAAATGTGCACAATGTAGTAGTTCAGACTGGATAACAGACGTAGACTGCATGAAAATATTATTGTGTTCCCAACTATCAAAGAGATACTTTTTTTCATATCAGTTCACAGCCAGTGTTGTAACCCCAAAATGATTTAGACCTACTAATCAGGTTTTATTTCGAATATTTGAATATGATATGTGATATGTGTATATGCACTGTGGAAGAGAGTTGTTTATTTTGGAATTATTGATTAATGTAAGTCTGTTTACCTGGTCTGGTTTAATAATAAAAAATAGTCAAGTTGACAAAACAATTTATTTCAGTAAAACTGTCCATTTAAAGTATTTAAAGTCATTCAATAGTTAGATATTTAATCATCTTCAATTATTGTTTTCATAAATTATATTTTCAGTGACCATTCACATAACTTCATGAAAACATAATGTTCATCATATACACGTGAGACAATCTAATTGATGACTGGGGGCCAAACTCATTCGGAAACATGTCGTCGCTACCACAGAAGCATGCCTAATCAAGCTTCTCGGGGTTCCCGACCGACCCACGAGTCTCCAGTCAGCCTCGTTCTGATCGAATGATTATTTCCACATACATCGGGCGGGAAAAAACTGTTGTTCTGTCAAGAAAATTTCAGCATTAAATTTATCTAAGACTCAGTGGTTTGTAACTTTTGGTGATACAATTAGAATTTGTCTAAGTCCAACAAACCTGACTTGTATTTACTTGTCCGCAAGAGCAATCACTCGAAATCTTACGTAGTCTCCGTTTACAACAACAACAACACAGTTATAGCACAGTCGGAAAACAAATCTCAGGAGATGATCTTCAATGACAAGTTTGCACTAATTACGAGCGCGATAAGAAGTGCAACTCACAACAAAGTAGGCAGAAACGACAGATTGGGGTGACGACAGATTTTGGAAAACGATCTGCATCTTCTAAAAGGACCATGCTGTCGTCTGCTCGCTCAGTGGATCGGTCTCAGCGGCACATCCGGGATACTCGAACACGTGGCGCTTCAAATTGCACAAGGGAGGCAACTCGATCTATCTTGAACATATGGTTATTTAAATAGATGATTAACACTGTTGCCTTCATTGTGATGGGGCTACTTCGTATTTATTTATACTAATTTACTACTAAGCTGTGCAGCTCAAGCATTTACAATTAATCATTTAGCTTATATTGGCAAATGATTTGGGGTAACCGTAATGGAATGGTGTTTACAAATGAGTTAGCAGATAAATCATGTTATTCCTAGCATCATAAATAAATCATCTACATGTATATTCGATGAATTCTTTTAAACGCTCTCGCCCCAAATCATTTGCTAATATTACGCAGCAATTATGAATTTACAGATTTAGTTGCAAGCAGATTGAGTGATTAAGGTGCATGATAATTTATTACTGCTAAAAATAATTTCTTGGATTTTTGATTGATTGAATGAATGAAATTTTCTTAAACGAGAAATCACAGTTTTGTCCTCTACAGAAGAAGAAATTCAAGCAACTAACAAATAAGTCTTTTCACATAAAAAATTTTGAGAACTCTTTGGCTGCTTTTAGCAATTTTGAACTCTGCTTGTTTTTTTATAAATATGCAGAAATGTTTATTTTTCTCATGTAAGAAAAGTCTTAAATAAGTTAAAAGTGGATCCACAACAAGAAATTATTTCTTACATTTTCTTAGATATTCTTACATTTTCTTAAGAAAATTTCACTCGCTCAAGCAAAAATCCAAGAAATTATTTTTAACTGTGTAGACTCCTTGGTGAATAATAGAAACACGGTATGACTTTGTAGTGTCGTATATGTTTTCTGTACACCATAGAAAATTAGGATATAAATTTGAAAAACAAATTTTTTTTCGATGAAGATGTAACTTGCTTGACTAGAAGAAAAGGCTGATTTTAATCTCCTTTTCCTATTAGTGTACTCATTTATTGAAACAAAACGTCAG